>JAYRBV010020977.1:0-11408 GCA_036023255.1 Mitrocomella polydiademata
GGTTGGTTTTGATGCTCTTCGATAGATCGATCATTAGCGAATTCGTTTTGCAAAACAAGGAAAGAATTTGACTTTAGGTTCAAATCTGCAACTCTGTGGGACTAGTAGGTTGGTTTTGATGCTCTTCGATAGATCGATCATTAGCGAATTCGTTTTGCAAAACGAGGAAAGAATTTGACTTTAGATTCAACTCTGCAACTCTGTGGGACTAGTAGGTTGGTTTTGATGCTCTTCTATAGATCGATCATTAGCGAATTCGTTTTGCAAAACAAGGAAAGAATTTGACTTTAGGTTCAAATCTGCAACTCTGTGGGACTAGTAGGTTGGTTTTGATGCTCTTCGATAGATCGATCATTAGCGAATTCGTTTTGCAAAACGAGGAAAGAATTTGACTTTAGATTCAACTCTGCAACTCTGTGGGACTAGTAGGTTGGTTTTGATGCTCTTCGATAGATCGATTATTAGCGAATTCGTTTTGCAAAACAAGGAAAGAATTTGACTTTAGATTCAAATCTGCAACTCTGTGGGACTAGTAGGTTGGTTTTGATGCTCTTCGATAGATCGATCATTAGCGAATTCGTTTTGCAAAACGAGGAAAGAATTTGACTTTAGATTCAACTCTGCAACTCTGTGGGACTAGTAGGTTGGTTTTGATGCTCTTCGATAGATGGATTATTAGCGAATTCGTTTTGCAAAATAAAGAGGAAGAATTTGACTTTAGAGACTACAGTGTTTTGTAACCCTTCGAGGGACTGGAATTAATATTTCGTGATTTGTCGATTCTTAAGGGGGACTTAAAAATTACTTACACATCAGATGGATCGTATTTTTATTGCCAATTACACACCTTGGCAGAAAATACGCCACTGGACTTCTTTAAATAGCAGCAGCGATTAACGTAATTATGACGTTTCAAAATCTTCATGATATCATGATCACATAATACACTGAAACGTCATGAGAACAAAAGCCTTTTTAATCTTCGCTGCTTGTTTAAAGTTTATAGAATAGAATTCCGCTTTCGTTAATGGCGATTTTTCGGAGGATGTCTAAGTTTCAATTCATGTTCACTTGTCAAAACCTCATGAGAAAACGAGGCATTTGATGAAATGTGTCTCGATTCTACAAACACATTTAAGAGGATTTTGTATAAAAGAACGACTGATCATGAATTGAAAGCGTGAACTATCTGTTTGTCACTCACGGGAAATGGTGGCGTTTAATCATCATGACTTCTTATGTATTTTTGTTTTCAGGCTGCCTCCGGCATCCCTATCTCGATCAGTTTGATGGATGTTTATGAGAATGGTGCGTTAGATTTCATGATCACGTACCAGACCAAAGATAAAAGATATGCCATCCAAATATTGAGGAACGATTACAACGTAGACGCTGCATTCCTGAAAGTCGCAGGTACGCCCAAAATGAATACATTGTTTGAACATACTTTACCAAGGATAGCCTACTCAGTTCTACAGAGGTGCTAGCAACGAGGAACCTAATTTTAAGACCAGAAAGTTTGTTTTTTGATTATTTTCAACTTTTTCCACGAAAACCAGGAGTTTTTTAATCCAAAAAAATATTTTTAGGATATTGAATCACACGAAATTTGTACCAAAAGCCACCAAACGCGAAAGTTTTTACCAAAAACTTCGTATTTTTTCCCCGTACGTGAAAGTATTTGACCGCGAAACTTTCTGGTCTTCGTTATCACTCTTTATCTTTGTTGTTAAATATCGTACACGTGATAGATAGAAAGTTTTATCGTTATCCTAAAAAGAAAGACTTTTAACTAGTCTAAAATACAGGTGATGTGACTGTTTCCTTCTTTCATTTTTAGTGTTGACTGGCGATAAGAAATCAGCAGTAAGTTTGAATTTGAATACTTTGACTTGTATATATAGCTTGTATATATAGCTGACCCCGCTTCATGTCCACGGTTTTTTCATATTCAAATTTTAACGAAAATTCTAGCAAAAGCTGAAGGTAAGTGTGACCAATAGTATTACGGTCACACTAACCGTATGTTTTAGGTGGCGCTTTGTTGGACATAGAACACAACCAAGGATAAATAAACCGTTTGAATTGATGTCTTCACGTTATTGTTATTGACGTCAATAAAAATACCTGCATAAAAGTCGCGCTGTTTTTTTTAAAACGTTGAGTGTTGGCGCGCAGCGCGTAGCGCCTATAACTGTATTTTGTTATTATTGTCTTATGGCGCAAGCAATGTACATCTGTGGTGTTCGACGCTGCATTAGCAGCTTGTTCTTCTATAATATGTTCTTTTAAAGACGTCTAATAATAATATTGCCGGATAACTATTGCGATAAGATCTATATTGATATATAGTCAGCCCAATAGGACAAACATATTGTATAAAACTTCAAAGCAGTGAATAATCACCAAGAAAATTAGAGTGTTGATCTAATGAAAAATCCTATAGTCAGTTTCGCAAAACAAGGGGGAGGAGATCAAAATATTGATTGTTCTAAATTTTTTGTATCGCTTTATGTATGTTTTGTTTTTTATCGTTTACCTTGTATCTGCTCTCCGTCTGCGGCTGTTTTAAAGCGTAGTTAGAGCTGCTTCATAGGGCCCAATAAAGCAACTCTTACGCTGTTAAACGAAACAGAATTCAGAATAAACAGCAAAACTATTTACTACTCAACAATGTTCTGTTACTTTTTTAGAAATACGGATCGAACCTTCCAGGCGCCATAGTTGAAATCCAAACAACAAATACAGATGGAGATTCACTCGTAAGAAAAGGTAAGCGGGTTGGAAGAAAATTTAAAAATCAACAAGCGGGAACGTTTATTCGGTATCTCAGTGTAATAAAATGGAAACACTCCCAGATCTTTCACAGGTTTACTTCAAGTTACTTCAAAATCTTGTTTAAGAAACGCCATGAAAATGTGCTTAATTTTAAGTTTCCTGGAACGCGCTTTACACCAAATAATCTAACCCGGATATGTTTCACGTTTTACTTTCCAGCTGCACAACTCTCACAATCAGCATATTTCGCTCTCCAATCACCGTACATTGTTTTCGGTCTCGGTCGATCGCCCAACTTTGTCGAGAAGGTTACAGTCGGTGTGTGTAAAAGTGAAAACCCAAATGTAAGTAATGTTGATTGTTCTTTAATAGCTTCCCTAGTGGGTCAATACCTCAACTTAAAAAGTCGTCCATGCTCCTTCGGTCCAAAATACTCGTAATAATAGTACAATAACGCTATTTTGGCGGGCATTTTAATATTTACCGTCCGCGATTTTTGATTTATGCCCAAGGCGTAGCCGAGGGCATAAATCTCACTGAAGGGACATAAATCAAATATCAAGGGTGGTAAATGTATAAAATGCCCAAGAAAAATAGCGTTATTACTATTATAACTCATTTCGGTTTTGTATTTTTGACATGGAAACAACACTTCGATAAAAATGAAGACGTCACATTGCAAATCGAGGGCATAAATGATATTTATGCCCTCGAAAGTTTTACTTAAGCCCGGAAAAAAGACGTCAAATGCACTACAATGCCCTCTAAATGAGTTATAAATAAAGTTTACTCTCTTTGGTGTTGTTAGATTGACCGTGTGAAATCATGGACAGCCATTATACCGAACGCTCAAGTCATTGTTATCCCTACACCAAAAGACTCCCCCGCAGAGTAAGCAAAATTATTATTGTTTTGGTGTGATATGGTACACAGGATGTGCCTTGAAAATTGTTATTATGTTGCAAAGTACATTAAATATGATGCAGTTTATCTCAGCTTCTCTATTTTTTTTTTTTTTTTTTTTTTTGACGGGCTTCTCATTATGATCAAAATCGTAAAATCTTGCGTTTTTCGCGTTTTTTTGTCCATTTTCGCGAAAGTTTATGTCTTTGCAAGTTTCAAATCAACAAAACGCGAAAGTTATTTCCGCGAAAACCTGGATTTCTTAAAAATTGTTTTTTAAGTTTTTTAATCCCAAAAAATAATTTTTGGTGGAGAATAATTAGGGGGTTTTGAACTTTCTTTCCTTTGCGCGAAACGAAAGTTTTTACCAAAAAATACCAAACGCGAAAGTTATTTCCAAAAAAAAAATTCTTACGCGAAACCATCTTTCTGGCCTTAAATATCTCTCGCATTCGAAGCATTCGCCTTACAATGGTTAGCAGCCTATCAGGCATATTACCTGGTATGAAAATATGATGTGATGATGTCTGCTTTTTTTTATAGTTGGGTGACCCGTCTATTGGTGACACCAAGTAAACTCTTGTTGCAGACAGGTGGTGTACTTATTGGAACTTGTTTACTTATCGCTGGCTTGATCCTTATACTACATGTCAAAGAAAAGGTAAGACCCGTTTTACATTGACGCGACGAAATTTGACTGTATTCTTGAATAATTTCTAGAATAATTCTTGAATCAATAATTTTGTAGACTGCCTAGCCGATTCACTTTTTTGATGTAATCGTTTCGGTTGTTTAATGCTGAAGGCAAAACCTACCCACGATAGCCTATTTACTAGTATTCTTAAAAGTCGTCGGCAATTATAAGGGTCTAGCAGTAAAATACCTAGGATGTCTTCAAGTTTTACCAGTCTCGCCAGTCTTAAAACATTTTTGTTCGGATTTCTTTTTTTTAGAAAGAAGATGAGCGCGAAAAACGTAAAGAGGCCCATAAGTTTCATTTTGATGCTTTGTAATGATGGCTATTGTAAATACTCACGTCACATCGTCCATTTAAAGGTCATCGTCTTAAAAATTGGGTATTTCCCATCTTGAAAAGTATAAAATATGAAGACTTTGATTTCATGATTTCCTTCTGGGGTAGGAGATTACCCCTGCTGTGGAAAAAGGCGTGTGTATATTTATTTTATCTGGAAAGGCACTCGAAATTATGTAACTATATTTAGGGAAATGCAAGCCATTTCAATTGCTAAGCAAAAATATTATGTATTTTGTATGTAGAATATGGCATGTAAATACAAAAATATTGAAAAATGTGTTACGAAAGCTTGTAATATTTTGTAATATTTTGCGAAACAACAAGAACCGAGGGACCGTTACCAAACGCAATTTTTTTTTATCAAAATATAATTTGTTAAACACATCATCATACGGCGGGTTCTAAATAAAATACACAGATGCGCCGAGTACGTCATCTTATTTGTTTTGTGTTAAAAGTCTTATTTTCGGGGAAATATTATTCAATCGGATTCAGTATATATATATATATATATATTTAATAAAACAAGATACAATGTGATATTTTTTATTTAAATTTTATTTGATGTAAAGATATCTAGGGATTACAAATTACCATTAAGCGGATAATCAACTATCTCTCTTTCTTATTTTTTTATCCTTTTTTTGTATAAATCTTGTTGCCATTTTTATCCGTTAAACGTCAAATTTACACTGAAGTGAAAATGTTTATCTAATAATTATAATAATAACTAAATATTTATCTTCTGTACAAAATGTACAATTGAATCTCAATGTTGCAACTAACAAGTTTTTAGGAACAGCAAAACATATGTCAAGTCTCAAGAAAAAGTTTGCCTATGTTATGATAGGAGTAACCTACCACATAATTCTTTGCCAACATATTTCTTTTATTACCATTGGGGGTTGTAAATTCGCCATTATTCATACAAGAACTAAACAGCATAGACTTATCTAGTCCATCTGATAAACCGTTTCGGTCGTTTTTGCCCTACTCTAGGTCTATCGGCACTCGTTAAGATCCGAGTAGTCAAAAAGTTGGAGAATACTGCACATGCGCACTTGAGACATAATAAAAAATGTTTGTTGTGGAACCTATTCTTCGCTGACTACTCTTATATAAACGAGTGCCGATAGACCAAGAGTAGGGCAAAAAAAGCCCGAAACGGTTTATCAGATAGACTAAGACTTATCGAGAAGGCCTATATTTAGGATTGTTTAAAAAAAAAAGACTGACTGACTGAGTAAAGTGCTACGAATGACGTCAGTAGAAACACAAAGTCAATGACAAAACAAAGAAGAGCTTTTTAAAGTCGATCTCGTTGGTCCACCTAATCTATAATCATCAGTTTTTCAATGTATAGAAATTTGGTGATTGTTACACGAAGAAACTAAGATGAGATCTTTTGCATTCCTTTATTTATTTATTTGCCAGTCATGCGAAAAAAAAGAGTATTTTAACAGACCCTAAAATATTTCGTAGTAATAGTTCGTATTCGTTTGAAAGTCATGGCGCTTTGTAAAAGACTTTTATAGTTTAATAGATCCCATTTGCTTTACGAAACCAATCGACTAGTTTATGTATTATTAATTGACCCCTCTCTCATCTCTGTTGTAAAAGATGGAAAAAGCAAAAAGGAAATTTTATGATTCCTCCGTATTATAATAAAACTTAACATTAAACCTATTATACCAACCTTTCACCCAATCCCTTAAATAGCGGATGTGAAATTGTAAAAAAAAGACCTTGTGAAATTTTTCACTCCCAAATTTTCTTTTCTGAATTGTTCGGTCTGAGGTTTTAACGCGTTAGAAAAAGAAAATGCTTGTTTTTTTACAACTGGCATACTTGTTACTGCGGTCTCTAAAGTCCTGGAGTATATTGAAAAAGACTGCCATGTTATAAAGCATAACAAAAAAGAAAATAAGACTGGGTTCGAGGTTGGTAAACAGGGTATTATTTTTTCCACCTGCTCATATGATGACAAATTACTTTTCCATAAATTCCTGAGGGCTTGTTTTTTATATATCACTTGACTCATCAAAAATTTAGAATTTTTTTTTTTCAATTTCTTATTTCGGCTAAATAAAATTTGTTTGTTGATTTTTGGGATTGACTTATGATGGATGTTTGTTGTAGTGGTAGTTGTTGTTCATTGGGCTTAATTTTGGCAAAGTTATATTTCTCTATGACGAGAGCATCGCCAATGTCCAAATTTTGTCGAGGTGATCAAAAGGGTGTTCCCATCCCTTCTTTCTCCTCTAAGATTTATTCATGGCGAAGGGATGTCACTCCCTCTGAAGAAATTTATTCTCAGTGAAATGCTTGAGAGTGTGGTTCTTTAGAAAAAATTTATTAAAGTATGGAGAATTATTGGTATGTATTATTATACAGATCATATAATTTAGAAGTTTGACACACGGCTGAACCCTGAAGAAATGGAATGGTATTGAGTTAATAAACACCAAATTATAATTTTACCTTGCATCGTGTCATCTTACATCATTGCATCATACCATAGAGAGGGGTTGCCTAAATATGCATCATTCGATTTTTTTTTTGTTTGCTGACTTGATATTAAATTGAATTATTTCTATAAAGTTATTGACTTAATCTCCCTCTAAAAGTTAAAAAATGCATAAGCTGAAATAATTTTCTTGTAAAAGCATCATGAGATGTATTACTTCTACCCCATGCTTAGACATTTTTATAGCTATACAGTATACAGACTAAATTTCATGTTTGTAAATTTCCAGTCTATTTTATGAGGTTTTGACAAGTGAACATGAATTGAAACTTATAGACTCTGGCTGATGACTTTACGTAGAGAGGGGTCGCTTAAATATTGTCGCCACCTTTTCAAAGGGATTTGTTGCGTGCGTGAAATATGACGTTGATGTTTAGACGCGCTGAATACAGTGGTCACATTTTGGCGACGTCAAAAAGAAATGCCGGAAAACGATAGTTCTTGAATTTTTAAAAATACTAAGGAAGAAGTGATGATTGCATGGAATAATTTGGATAAATTAAAGCTAGGTTTCCTATATTCTCAGTTGACTGATAACTTTTCAAATACGAAAGTGCCGATTGGTTGTACAACTTAGAAAAGAACACTGGACACAAGTAGGCGACCCCTCTCTATACAACCCCTTTGAGAAAATCATCAATATGGACAACATGAGATCTAGATAAAGAACATAAACGACAACGCATGCGTAATAAAATTGGAAATTGGATTGGGTTTAATGTAACATTCATAATGGCAGACTCTTGCGTCGAAGAGGTGTAGTGTATGTATAGCCATTGAAATTGTCTTCCTCCTGATACCAAACAATACTGGTTTTACTCTTTTCCAAAGTGAGAAATCAACTTTTATAGTCTGAAAAATCTCTTTATAAAAAAATTAGTGTATCCTAAGGGTTAATAAAACGAGGCCAGAACTCAACATTGGGTAGGGGTTAGTAGGGTTCATGTTTATGATAATGCCAAAAGTTTTATTCCAGGATTGTAAAGATGTAAAAGAAAAGCTAACTTTATAACATTCTTATACTTGGGGGTAAAAAACTATTTCTGTTTCGTAAAGACATGAATCACGTTTTGATGAGGGTTAAAATTGAGAATTTAGGGGAAAAGGAGCTATTTCTATCGAAGGCCCAACACCAATGTTCTATGATTTTAAACGTATTATAAAAAAATGTGGCTATTCTTTATTTTCTCAATTTTCATTTGGTTGGTGTCATTCATCCATAGCTTTGTAAAAAGGAAGGAATTGTTTACAAAGTTTTCTCGTAAAAGTTTCAAAAAGGATTAATCTGATTAGCATCAAGATGCACTGGGTCTTATATATCGCATACGTTTCGAATTAAGTGATAACGTTCTGTCCCTTGAACGTTAAATGGATGTCATTAGAACATTCCTAATCTGATTATCACCAAATTGTTATGATGTCAAACGGATGAGAAAACCTACAAAGAAATTGAAAAAAATATATTTGTGCGACAACGGTATAAAGATTTTCTCGTTATTTTCTTCGTCCTTTTACTGGACAAAACGTATTTAAGGGTGGAACGAATATTGGCTAGAAAAAGTGTTTTATGGGAGAATTATTTGAATTTTAGCTCCCTGTATATTATTCTATCTACGCCATGGATTATCTAAGCAAGATCTAGGTGATATAGTAGTAAATATTCAACGCAGTTAAGCAGTAAAGCGCCGAGGTCCGCAGCTCTAGGCTGCTTTATTTTATTTTTTTAACAATGCTCCTTTGATGATGAAATCATCTTTACTGCATTTTAACATTTTTAATTTTGAAGAGACCTCCCTTTGCCAGGTCTTTGATTGGCATTCTAATTGGTACGACAATCTAAAAACTTATGTGAAGAGTTTTTTTACTATTGGAGAGGGACGCAATATTGTGTTCTGTTTCATTAGAAGTCACCTCCTCCTCCTCCTCCTCCTCCAGTTTGATTTCGATTAGATTATGGCATTGTAATTTCGAGCAGCTCACTTTTATACTTGATATTGTAGGATAGATTCCTCGTTCCCATAAAATATAAAAAAGCAAGAAGAGGCCCTGGGAACGAGGTTGGTAAAATAGTACTCAGTGCATACCAAAGATGCAATTTTCCTTGTTGCCTTTTTGAACGTTCCGCCGTAAAACTTTATTTTGAACTTTTAGCAGAGAATAAACAAACAGACAAACAACCAAAATGAAGCTCTTCTTTTTGCTTGCCTCTCTCCATCAAACCATCGGTACGTCCGTAACATATTACGGTGATTCCCGGTATTCCTTTACAAAGTATCCGGTATTTCAATCCGGTGCTACCGGGCACGTCATTTTCGAATTCAGAACGTCGAGTCCGGACGGTTTGTTATTCTACGTAGATGACAGTAACATAGTTGGCACACAAAACTATATGAAAATTCAACTTCAAAATGGACGTCTACTAGTAACCCTATCAGTCAGTCAGACCGATCAACGAGCAGGATCAATTGAGACAAAAGTTAAAGCTGAGCGCATAGGCTATAGCTTGGATAACAATAGACAGCACTATGTGGAAATTAAGCGAGCAAATCGAGACACGACAATCCAATTGGATGGTCAGATGAAAGTGCTGACATTTGCACAAATGACTTTACAGTTGAATTCATCCGTTTATGTCGGTGGACCGCCGATGACGAAGACACGATTTCGCGATGCAGTTTTCTTGTTCGAAAAGAGGTTTATTTTACTTCTCTTTCGTAATCTAAAAAGCACCCGGTGTTTTAACAACGTCTTTCTAACATTGTTAACTCTGAAGTGGACGTTGATTTTAAATCGACGTTGGTATTATGTATCCTATGGGGTTTTTTTAGGACTGCTTTACAAGGTTATTATTTATATCTTGGTTGTTGGAGCGAGAAGAGGACGGAGGGGTGTAATACTGTTTATATGTAGATTCCTACTATTAGCCTCGTAGTCATGTAATTGAGTCTCATGGGATTTACAAAATTTCATCAATGCGTAATAAAATATATTTTTGAAATCGAGATTGATAATAAGAAATCTATGTATAAACTTCATTTCGGGATAGCGTCTATTAGAAAGTTTAGTTTTTATTTCCTTTCAGATTCATTGGTTGTATCACAAATTTACGATACAGTCGAGATGGAGACGCTCTTCATAATCTTCCAGCAAAGCCAGATGTTGAACATGGAATTACGAAAGGTGAAATCGAATTTCAATTCCTAAAGTTAACTGTGATTTGAATATATCTCAAGTCCAGTAGTATCCCAAATTCCACGAGGTCAAAATGTTCCGATGATTGAAAAAAAAAAGTATAATCTGCACAGAGCTCTTACCTGTTCATTTTGCTCGTCTGGACGTGAATTGCATAGTCTCAGTAAAAACCGACTGTGGACCCTTCTGAAAAGAATCGAACGGCCATCTTAAGTCCCGCTATGTTAGCAAGGCTATCCACATAAAATATACTCCACTACTACTGCGTTCCATACCAAGTTTTAGGAGTACTTCTCTCACTTTTTAAGGTAAAATAAATAGACCTTTCCAGAAATACCGTTTATACGTTGATTCCAATGATTAGCCTCGTAGTTGTGTAATTGAGTCTCATGGGAGTAACAAATTTCATCAATGCGTAACAAAGGTTCAAACACCCTTGAGATAATAGGAGCACGTGTAAATATTTCATGAAACCAAGGAAGTACTTTTTATACTTCCTTGATGAAGCTGGGGCCGCGGCCCCCTCACTTAAGCAAAAAAGTTTTTAGAATATTTAGTAAATAAAAATGTCTTTGGTTAACTTTTGTTAAAAAAAGGATAAAAAGAGGCCATTTTAAGCCATATCAGAGGGTTGAAATTCAAAACATTTTCCTCCCTCGTCGGCACCAACCATGGTTGTGCCTCCTTAGTCACTAATATAGCAGTTCAGTATATATTGGCCCCTCCGCTTTAAAAAGCGAGCCGCGGCCCCTGTGATTAATAGTAGGAATCTATTTATGTATATAAACGGTATTTCAAGAAATCTGAAAAAGTCTTGTACACAGGAAAGTTATAATAATGATGATCTTTCAACTTTCCGAAAACACAAGGTAGATTTGCCGGTGAGTGTACTCTCTTATAGGGGTTCGGAAAACCCGAGTTACAAAATCGAGTTAAAAACTCGAGTTACGCATTATGACGTCATTTCTCGAG
>JAYRBV010020999.1:0-11398 GCA_036023255.1 Mitrocomella polydiademata
ATTTTATGACGTCATAACTTATTTTTAATTTTTTGTCAAATTTGGCGCACCATTGCTATCCTAAAAAATAAATTTGTCAAAAAACCGTAAGATATGTTAAATTTTATTTAGAAAATCGAAACAGAAGTAGAATATCTTTCCTACAACTCTGTAGAATGCATTTATTTAAAATATCGTTTTTTTCCAAAAAAATAGCGATTTTTTAGCTTTTTTGATGACGTCAGCTAGAAAATGGCAGCCATTTTGAATTATTTTTCTACCATTTTGTTTCTTTCATTGACAGGAACATCTGTACCAATTTTTAGCAATGTAGAGTTTATATTTCAGAAGATAAGGAGAGCCCCCCCCCAGTTTTGAGGAGCTTCCAAAAGGCCCAGTAGGAATGGGGTTAAATTGTTTGCTGAATTACAAATGATATCTGCCGATTCGCAAGTTATATTTTCTCGTATTTGCAGAATTCTCACAACGCTTGGAAACGTTTTGTTTATAAAAACACACTTCATTTTTTTCATTAGAATAGTGACTCAACCTGATAGAAATCAGTTCGGTCTTTGAAGACAACCAAGCAACAAGGAACAAACGGTGGAAGCCAAGCAGTGAAGTAAAGTAAACCAGAAAATAAATAAATTACATAAACATATTATTTCATATTTTAAATATAAATACGAGACTACGTTCAGATCAGGGTAAAAATTGATAAAAAAAGCGGGAGATATTTTCCTAGTTTCGAATGCTTGAGAGTTAAACGTTTGTTGCTAAGCTAGCATTATTTTTGATTGTCAAACATCTTATGTAATAAAGGTTTTCTATTTTTTGTTATTAAGCAATGCATTTTTCCGTGCTAGCGATGAACAAGTTATCACATGTCCCACGTACAATATGGATATATTTTGCTCGTTCTATATTTTTGCAAAAATATCAGAACTCGAAAGATATATCTTGTACTCGGTACTATGCGATAACTAGTATCTATCGAATTGATAATAATGATACTGTGGGTTTTGAGAAGGAAAACTATTGAATGGTAGACATCACGTCGAAGGAGTATAAAAAGACAATGACATTTTTATTTTTAGGGTTGCAGTCTTTTGGATAATCACAAAGGTAAGTGTACCTATTATCGACACTTCCTGATTTCTCGGTAACGAGTGTTCAAAAATAAAAAAGAGAGGCATTGTTTTAAAGGCCTTTACACGCACTGATAAATATGCAAAAATTGCGCTAATAACTTTAATCAATCTTGCGTAAATGAAGAAAGAAGAAAAAATGCATAAAAAGTTGATTAAAAATAAAATGAACTTGAAGTAAATACAGATTACTTAACCAATTTTTCAGTTAAAGCTTTGATTTTTTCCTTAATATGTTATTTAGCTTGTTATCTTCCCAAAAATACAAAAATTATAAAATTTGGGTGAGAATTCCAGGTACAAGGGCTATACGCGCAAACTCGGTATCTGTACCAATTCACCAACTCGACATGTCTGTTTTCTAGATGTCTACAGAAAATGTATGCAACAATTAAAAATATCATATGTTAATTGTTAATTCATTCTTTAAAAAAGAGAAACATTAGCACACACCTCGGGTAATTATGTAGTTTACAATGAAGTTTGGTCATAAAATATTCCATTTATAAATTTGTAAATCTATGAACCATAGCCGTGCAATCTTCATAACTGACATGTCGATAATAGGTTTGGCATGTTTTTTAGAGATGAAATAGGGACCTGTCTTTTAGGTCCTTTATTGCATGAACGATTAATCAGATTTTCCTTAAACTTTCAAAACTGATAGAATATACCTGAATCTTTACTTTCCCGATTTATTTTTTTGAAATCGCTTTTTTATTCATCTAAAAATTTAATAGTAAAGTAAACGTGTCGATAATGGGTACACTTACCTTATCGTCTGATTCACGATTTAACCAGGTTCGATAACTTTTAATAGGGTAATGCTAAATACATAAAATTTGGCTCGTAGTATCTACGTCATAAACCTAGTTGAATGACGTAAAAACTTTTGCGCTGACGTCATCAGAATTCCGATGACGTCATCAAAAAGGTAATTTTTAGTAAAAAAACCTGTATTTTTGAAATTTAAATAACATTTGATTGAATTAAGATATATTACTTCTGTTTTGATATTCTGAAAGATAATAATAGGCTACTCTTTAATATGGTTTCTGGTTTTTTAATAATAATGAAGATTTGGCACCTTAATGGCGCGCCGAAATTTCAAAAAATTACATTACGTCATAAATGATGAAATCATCAAATTTTTAATTTTTTTTTAGTATTTTCTAATATCTTTCAATATATAATACCTATAACTGGTAAAAGTGTAAAAACAATCCTATTTGTGGTTCAAATGTTATTACAACTTGAATATTTAGTTTTTTGGCCATTTTAAAGTAGTTTTGACAAATGACCTATAATTTTTGAAGTACACACTTTATAGTCATGAAATTTTGTCGGAAGGTGTCTTATATGTTTTTAGAATAGGGTTAATAAAACTATCATAGTCAACTATTACAGTCGCGGTAAAACAAATTCTATAACTTTTACCACCAATAGGTATATGATTAGAGTTTCAGAAATAAATTGTTTAGTGTCTGAAATTTTCTTACTTGTGTGTATTTTGCAGAACAAATTCCAAAAGTTTATACGAAATGAAAAAATATTCAAATTCAAAATAGTTTTGCCCCAGCGATTGATCTTGTAGAGTATATTTGACAATGCTATTGCTAGTCATATTTTGGTTATTAGTTGCGTGCTAGTTAAGTGTTTGAAAGGTAAAAAAAATTACGCCTTTTGCATTTTTATGTTTTTTTATGTTTTTTTTATTTTTTTATGTTTTTTTGTTATTTTATTCACAGATTTTTACCTAATTTACAGTATCTCGATTAGTAGAGCTTGAATTATAGTTCCTAAAATGGTATTGATATATTTTAACTATCAAAATTTAGCAAAAATTTCTGACCCAGCATTTTTCGCAGTTTTTTACGAAATTTCGAGTGTTAATATCTCAAGAAATCTCATATAGTGTCCTGTTTGATAAAAAATTTGTATTTTTGTGTTGTTTTTTCTAAACGTCTTTTATAAGAATGAAACAATGTAAAATAACTCTAAAATATTGATTGACACATGTTAAGCTTAAACATCCGGTTTAGCGGTTAAAAATAACATTATTTTTTAACAAACTTTTCACAGTAAGATTTTGTGACGCTTTCATGTCTCACAAGCGTCGGTGGTGTAAAGGTTAGCATTGTTGCCTTCCAAGCAATAGATCCGGGTTCGATTCCCGGCTGACGCAAATTTTACATTAATTGTTTTTTGACACATGTTAAGCTTAAACATCCGGTTTAGCGGTTAAAAATAACATTATTTTTTAACAAACTTTTCACAGTAAGATTTTGTGACGCTTTCATGTCTCACAAGCGTCGGTGGTGTAAAGGTTAGCATTGTTGCCTTCCAAGCAATAGATCCGGGTTCGATTCCCGGCTGACGCAAATTTTACATTAATTGTTTCAAATTTTATATAGCAAAGTGTATGAATACACCTCTACCAATTTCTTCCTGATAACTTTTTTTCTATAAAGATTTTAGGCCTCATACTTTGACTCTTTCATAACGCATTTTCAATTTTTTGCGCCATTTTGGTCTTGGTATATATAGGACTGACTAAAAACTCTAAAATATGTTAAATAACAGGATATTATCTTGCAGAAAATTATTTACAAACATATTTGCAAAATATTCATTATTTCTCTTTAAAATTGACTTTTTAAAAGTCACTTTTAGCAAAAAGCATCTGCTAAAATTTTGACAAAAATGATAACATCATGGCCTAATGGCAGCCATTTTGGAATTTTTTTTTTTAATGATTGTCTAGGTGAAATACTCCTAGTAGACGCCTTTCGTATTCGTGCAATTGAGTCTCGTGGGAATAACAAATTTCATCCATCTATATAATAAAAGCCGTATTTTGTATCTATGTACGCATTTAGGAATGTTTGGAATGTTTACATTTTTTTAAACTCTCCAGGGAAAACTAACTATATGTCACAAGGGAATCAATTAATGACTGTATAACTTTTTTTAGAAGATCAAAAAACGTAACTCCCAAGGGGAATAATATGTTAAGACAAACGAGTTGATATTGATATGGATGAAAAAGACGTTAATGTTATTATATTTTAAAAAATCAAAATGGCTGCCATTTTTTTGTTGACGTCATTAAAAAAGCTAAAAATCTATTGCAAATAGTTGTAGTAAAAATATTCTACTTCTGTTTCGATTTTCTGAAAGAGTATGGAATGAAGTTTAAGGTATTATATGATTTTTAGACAAATGGCGCCCCAAATTTGACAAAAAATATTACATACATACTACGTCACATGATATTGACGTCATCACTTTTTACAGAGATTTCTATGTAAATTTGTAGGTGGGTTCGAGCTAGCGCCAATATTTTTTCAAAATGGTAACGGTAGTTGGGACCCGGAAACTTTGCAATAAGCTAAGAAGCCAAATATAATTTTTATTATACTCGCACTCACACAGTTTCAGTTCCATAGCTCATGTAAAATTGGGTAAGCCAGGGTTAAAAAGTTAAAATGGCCAAGTTATAGACCTTTTAGTATTATTTTTTTGTCACTACAGAAATACAACCGTTTCTCTTTAAAATTTGTTGTAATGTATAACATAATTGCTCTACGTAACATTTTTATACAACGCAAATATTTCTAGCACGGGAGTTTTCATTTATGAACACAGTTTTATCACCTAAGCAAAATTAACCTTCTACAGTGTGATTCAGAAAGACTGCCACCCTAAAAATAAACGGCTATAACGTTTGGTAAATATATCATATGAAATGATTTTTGCAGTATTAGAAAGAGAATTCGAAGAGCTTTCCAAAGATATAACATTCGTTTAAAAATCTTAAATTTTGAATCAGTTAAAACAAATTTAAACAATTTATTAATGAGAAGTTATTTTTAGAATCAATTCTCACCTAAACTACAATAGGAATTAAGTTAAAAACTTAAAAAAAAAGTGTATTGTCTTTTTACAATGTGATGTATATAAATATAGTTCTCCTTCTCATGTCTATTATCGAGCTGAAAATGAACTGATGGACTTTGATTCCATGGAGAATTTGTGATTTTGTGACTTTACTAAAAACATTTAAGACACCTTCTGACAAATTTTTATAGCTATACAGTGTGTACTTCAGAAATTATAGGTCATTTAATCAAAACTACCTGAAAATTTGCTTGATCGAAACTTGAGCAAACAACCTAAAATTTCAAATTGTAATAACTTTTGAACCACAAATAGGATTATCATTACACTTTGACCAGTGAAAGGTAGCAACAAAGGATTTCTGAAAATAAATCCAAATTTCACAATATCAAAAATATATATAGTATATACCATTATTCCAATCAAAATTTATTACTTTCAAAAATAAAACAACAAATAAAACAGGGTATTTTTTCGTCACAAACGTTTGGACATTTCTTATATCATTCATGTTCACTGTGAAAGTCAACAAAAATTGTCGAAACGTTGCGTTAAAAATATAGGTTTTTTTTAGCATGTTATCAAAATTTATCGAGGGGTGGTTAATTCAACCCCCACCCCCCCCCTCCACGGTTTTTCAAGTACCCAAAAAGCCCGTCGTAAATAGGGCTAAACCTTATTTTTAACTTATTTCTTATTATAATTTTTTTTTTTAGATTTTGCTCTTTGCAGAATAACGGGAAAAAACAATTAATAATAAGTGTCCCACCCAATTTTATAAAAATAACAGTTTTTAATATGTAAACAAATATCGAGTGGTTTTATCACTATGACATTCCAGTAAACAAAACAATGACGTATGCAGAGAACTGCGGGAATGCACAGCATTCCATGCCAGTATATTTACGTTTCGAGTTTGCTGGATGGAAACTAGTTTTCGTGATATTCACGTCGCTCGACTTCGAGTCGAAACTACTTAGTTTCGATAAATATTTATTGTTCTCTGGGTGGCAAACTTAACTTTTGCCACCCAGAGAACAATAGATTTCTTTCGAGACTGATTAGTTTCTTTTCGAAGTCGAGCGACGTGAATATCATGAATAAGAAATCCCACTAAAATCGTCTACACCAAAAACTAATTTTTTAAAGAACTTTTACAAAGGTTTTTGTAGAATGCAGGCATAAAAACAGTAATAATAAGTGTCCTAGACAGAATACCTGTCTATATCTTTTCATTTTCTACACATCCCTCACACACATCAGTAGAAAAAGATAAACAGGACGAGGCAGAAAAATTTCTAACTGTCAATAATCAGTAACAATTGATGTTTTATTTAGCCATTTGTTTTCAAAGTGTGCGCTACTTGTCTCATTGAATAAAAAGTAAATAGCTGTTTTGTTTTCAAACGTGTGCGTTGCGTGGTGCGTTGGAATAAAAACAAAACAAAAACAGAAATAAATACTCATGAAATGATCTTAAACAAAAACATGAAATGTTTCTCAACCACTATTTTTAGTTGCATTAACCAGGGATTTTCAAATCCTGGATCAGGGATCCTTGTCGAGACCCGTCTCTCCTTTCTTCATCACAAATATTTTGAGTAAGAAGAAATCAAAAGACGGGTTTCCCGTCTTTAAGTGTCCCAACCAGATTCTAATTTCAATAAGCAATGTCAAGTGGCTTAAATAACTTACTTTGAGGAAAACTACTCACGTTAATCAAAACAGAATGAATTTAAAGTTTCTTTTATAATACAAAACAAAAAGTATTGTTTTATGATAATTAATTAACAATACATTAATCACGGCATTTTGTCAAGGGCGCAGAAATATTGTGTTTTGTTTATTTGAACGTATAATCTAATTCAAATTGTATTCAATAAAACTCATATTAAACAACAAAATGTACTGTTTTGATTATATCATTTAATTCCGTCAGGTGTCTAGCAATGTATTGTTTTGTGTTCATGTAATAAAAGGGTTTACAAAATTTGGTCAACCATAGTCCATCATAGCTATCTCAGTCATTAGAAGAGGTACAAGCAAGCATATATAATTGAACATTTCATCTACAAAATAATTGAAAAGTAAGTCTCACGTACGATAATACTTAATTTTCTAAATTTGAAAATCGCGCTGTAAACTCACTCGAGCTAGAACTTCCAAAATGTTGGAGATATTTAGTATCTTACTAATGTTTGTTGACAGAAATAATTAAATTCATTACATTGGATTTGCAATCAGTATGATAGATGGGATACCCGTCTCTCGATCTTCTTTTAACTTCTCGGAATAACTTGAAGAAAAATAGAGACGGGCACGATCGTGAATCCTTTGATATATTCTGCAATCTGATTGGTTTAGGATTATCAACTGTAAACATTGTTGTTAACATCAACGGCCATCTTGAATAAGTTCATTTCACCATGCTATTTTTTCTTCTTGATTATTTGAGAGGAGTGTAAAAAATTGCATGGATACCCAGGCTATCAGTATGATAAATGATTGTGTATTTTTGCATTTTTCATTGAAAGTATTTTCTGTTGAATAGTACGCATGAAGCATAAACTATAATCTCGGACAAAAAAGGTTCTGGACTTTCTTTCTACCCTATATATTCTCTAGTTCTCAATGTTGGATGTTATATGGAAAAGTTAGCCAAGCCTTTTTCACGACACCTTTATTTAGAGCCTTGGTGTCAATATCTTTATTCACTTGAAAATTTCATTCGAGGCAGAATCGCATTTCCAATATACAAACACACTTTCGAAGAATAGATGTAAATTTAATGGATTCAATATACTTTATAACATACCATATCAATTTCACTACAGCTATCTTCTAGTATCCACGTTTGGCATAATGGCAAATCGAGGAAATGACAAATTAATGGTCAGCGAAAGTAATAGCAGTTGTAACTCGAAACTGACCATCCCAACATCATCTTCAACTACTGTCCTCAAAGCTTATCAATATGCTCTACGTAAAAGCAACTCGAACAGCATTCTGATGCAAAACAGTATATTGAGTACTCAACGGTCGACCCTGTCACTTTATAAGAAGACATAACCAGAACACAACCAGAATACAAAAACATCCAATCGAAATCAGTAACCAAGTTGTATATTGATTATTTTTGGTTCTTCTAAACTATCATTATTTAATGTTTTCTCCATGTATAGGTTTTACTATAGTACAAATAAAACTCAATTGTCTTAGAGTTGAAAATGTTCTAGCATTTAGTTTGTATCCGAATTCCCAATCAAATTATCCTTCACTCCGTAAAAATAGATAAGATAAGTTATTGTAATCAATGACAGCCTGCAATCCGTCTGAAAACGCATAGAGTTAACCATTTTGAGAATTTGAATTTAGGGTTCAATCTTTTGATAGGGTATAATGCTAAAGACATAAAATTTGGCACATGGTATCTACGTCATAAACATAGTTGAATGACGTAAAAGTGTTTGCTCTGAAGTCATCAAAAAGGTAATTTTTAGTAAAAAAACCCTGTATTTTTAAAATTTGAATAACTTTTGATTGAATTAAGATATATTACTTCTGTTTTGATATTCTAAAAGATAATAGGTTAC
Organism: Mitrocomella polydiademata; assembly: GCA_036023255.1. NCBI lineage: Eukaryota > Metazoa > Cnidaria > Hydrozoa > Leptothecata > Mitrocomidae > Mitrocomella > Mitrocomella polydiademata. The sequence goes on from JAYRBV010020999.1 coordinate 8,621, forward strand.
TCTTTCACATCGTTTCCGTGTATAACCACGGTATTTCGGGAAAGGTCTATTAAATTAATTACTTCTGTCATAAGCCATTGTTTTTTAAATAATCACCAAAACACTTCTATTCTTTGAAAATATTAAAACTATTATTTAAAACTAGCTGCTAATGCAGCGTCAAACGCTCCAAATATACATTCCATGAGACAATAAAAACAAAACATGAGCGCTAAGCGCTTTTAATACCACGCGCTGCGCGCCAACACTCGACTTTGTAAAAAAGCGCAACTTGTATTCAGGTATTTTATTGACGTCAATAACAATAGATGAAGACGTTGTATTGAGTTCTTATCTGTCGGTTGTTATATTCACGGACGTATAAAAATATACAAAGCTGTACAAAAAAGGTAGGATTAAGATAAAAGAAACCCCCAGGCAAGGAGTTGGGTTAAAAGAAACCGCTCCAAAACAAAAGGTAAAGGTGACCTTAGAAGTGGCTCACAGAAAATCTATTACGGTAATATTATATAGACTAGATATCTTCAGCAAAATAGTGAAAACTGCACTATGATTAAAGAGCTATACACTTACCTTTTTCATGTAGCTTTAATATATTCTTTATGAAAAAAATGTCCAACATTAATAGCATACCTACATTTCACTTTTATTTTTTACAATGTCTTAAGATTGTTGTGTTGTCTAAACATTAACTATTTCACTTGTGGTTATATTCTGATAATATTACAATAGCGCCGTTCCAAACATCAATAATAATCGAAACGGGAAAAATAACCTGGCGTTTCTACAATCCTCATGGTTATGCACGTACACACAGTAATTAATTAATTAGTTTTTGTTATAAGCACAAAGCTGAAAATTATCTGGATAAAACCAACGAAGGTTTTCCATTTTACTTACATGTTTCAACATTACAAGTGTCTTCGTCAGCTAAATGTGATACAGTTTACTTGTCAAATAAATATCATATACAAATCCCTAGACGATAAGGAAGTTAATAAATTAAATTGACTGTGTAAAAAGGGAACAAGGTAATTTAAATGAAATAAAAGGCAATTAATGTAAAATAGAAAGCGTAAGATGTAGGATATGATTGATTCATTTTCCTCAATTCGTATTGTTGCTATTATTATTATTCTCATTGCCGAATGTTTACTCAGGGTAGCCTCTTCATTACTAAAGTAGTACTAGATAATTATTGGTACTGATTGGCCTGCCTATAACAATGAAACTATTTATCATTTATCATCATACACGTATGTTTAATAACACTTGGAATTTTGATCCACTTGCATGATCAAAGCAAATTCTGAACTTGATGTACAATTTCCTTCCGAAATAAGATTTTGTAACCTCGTCCATAGAGTTAATGATATTGACTTCGCTCAACTTGATCAGTTTCTCTATATTCATTGATATCTTTGGGTAGGAAGAGTTATAGCCACCCATGAAACAATAATCTATCGAAAGTGTTTAACTTCAACTCAAGCTAATGTCAACAATAAAAAGTGAAATGTTCATTGGGGACAAGTAGATTTATTATCCTTGTAAAGCGCTTTGTATCAATTAGTTTTCCTGTCAATATTGCCAATACATGGACGACAACTTTGTACCCAGGGTTTTTTGTGTCGTCGCGAAAATAATTTTCAGGTTGAGTCAACCGACGTGAGCATAATGAATAGAAAATTAACCGAGGCAAGATTTTCCCATAAAAGGGCCCTGGGTTGCCTAGGATATCTTAGGCACTTCTACACGAGTATTCTTTTATTCGATTGTTTTCCTTACCTAAACCAAATTTCTCCTTTTTTTGCACACTTTATTTGTTGTTTTGCGTTGGCATAAACGCAACCGTTATTGTAGTTTGCGTAAACCGTTATGTTTACATTGACGTCTTGTACTCAGGACCTCGAGTTATTTACGTAACAACAATCTCTGTAAACAAATATTGTCAATAGCATCGTGCTAAGGAATACAATAAAATAATCATTCCAATTGGACTTTATGTATTGCATGTATTTATTCCATACTTTTGTGTAAATTGCAAATTTGGTCGTCTCTTCTACCTAAACGGAATTGAATGACGTTATAATAAGTTTGCTGACGCCATTATAACCTCCCGAGGACGTCACACTGAAGGAGGTTTAAAAATACATTCACGTTCTATCACAAACATTTCAACTAAATTTATTTACCGTCAAAACTATATTTTATACCTGTAAAGTGCTTGTCGATAGAGTTTGATATTTTGGCACCAAAAATAACGCGAAAAAATATGAACTGAAGTGTCAGATACTGACTGAGTAGCCTATTCACAAGACACAAACTTTTAAGTGCAGTAAAAAGTAGATTTTATTTTATTTAATTCTGCGTAGAGACTACTGCTTGGTTGAAATTTGGATAAAAATTAGAGCTTTTTAAGAATATTTCGATTGCTTGTTTTATATATAAAATTGTCTGGTGAAGATTGATTTTAGTATAAGCTCCTTATATAACAAATTATCAATAATAAATGAACATTATAATTTTTCACGTTCATTATAACGTTCTTGGTCAATCTTGAAGTGCACCCTGTATAACAACTATAAATAATTTCCAGATAGAAGTCATCAAAAATACTGAAACCTAAACAACACTAGCAATTATCATTAAATTCAAACATTCTGTAAAATTGTAATAAATGTTGTTGCCCTTCATTAAAAACTTATCTACAATCAGAGACAAAAATAGTGGCCAGAAATTCAGAATTAAGTGAAAAGTGGTCCCCCTCTCCCCCATATC
>JAYRBV010021021.1:3282-21953 GCA_036023255.1 Mitrocomella polydiademata
CAGGGAAATTTACACAGATCCCCAGAATATATCGTAAACTGTCAAAAGAAATTGGAAAATTTGAATCTAGAAATCTCTCGGGATATAAGGTACGATAGCTCAGTTTAACAGTGGCGAGTGGGGGAAAACATATGCGGTATAGGTAACCCAACCTAGATAATGACCTTTAAGAAACTTGTAACTTTCGCTGACCTGATGTCTGACATTTGACCTTTACTTTCTAGCCTCTCGTGACCTTCTTCATCGGTTTAACAGGCTTTTCAGCCGATTTTTGCTGACTATTTATGACAGACGTAAATTTTCCTGGTATTTTTCAAGACATCCTGGCGAAATCGAATTTGACCGTTACTTATGAACCTCATTTTTGACGTCTTTCGTCAGTTTACCTGGATTCCCAACGAATTATGCTGACTGATTATGACGGAGGCTCACTTTCCTATCTCCTTTTTTCAAGATATCCTGCCAAAATCCTCCTCTAGAGCTGTCTCAGTGCAATTATAACGTCGTGTCGAAATCAATTCTACAAACGTGATCAGAAACTTCAATGCAAAAGACTTTAAAAGGCATCGTAGCGTCTTTTATGTACACGCTGGGTAATATAAAAGCATTCGGCGCGAAGTTGTTGGTTAGTGTGGCTTTATGAGAAGTTAAAGAATCTGCATCAATATGAATACGAATACGATCCTCTACCTAGGATTTTTTTGAGTGTCACTTACCTCTCTTAAACCGCTCAGATCCTCAGAGTTTGAAGTGGTACTGTTCATTGTATTACTACGACTGAAAGAAAGAGAAGAAATATTTCCAACGATGTAAAAATAGTTAAAAAACCATCAACAAGGCTGTCCATTTTCTTTACCCGTACAAAGTAGAAAATGCCTTTTAAAACAAGAGTATACCCCACTTAAGTTAAAATGATTGGTACAGACGCCGATAACGTTAAGTGTGATGACAACATGAAAGAAGGCAGTAAAATTTGATGTGATTAAATTATAAAAATTGTTTGGTACCGTTCTTTCCAAAAAATCAGAATCAACCTCACAAGGTGTGTCGGACAGACATTGTATTAAATCTGAATCTGAGAGAATATTATAACCTAACAAAGGCACTTTTTTTTTTTTTTAATAAATTGGGACACATGATTCGACATCACGAGAAATAGATTTTCTAGAGTTCTTTTCAACTAAATGTTTGTCGCAAAATGTCTGTCTGACTTGTTCGTTAAGGATCCTAGCAGTAGCATCAAAAAGATGTAAAATCTGAATCTAAAAATTATGTTGACACTTCGAAGGTATAACCTTAATGTTAGTTTTGATGTCCACAAAAAATCAGTCCGTCAATTTCGAGATAGCAATTCAAGTTGTTGTTAAAAGATTTCATCATTTCTATCGCGTCCGTCCGACATAAAAATGTTTTTGGTAAACAAAAAAAAAAATTACGTGCAAGTGACAGGCCTGACAACTCCAAGAACAAAAATGGTAAAATGTTGCTTTCAGGAGTCGTGCCAACTTTAAGGCGATTTTTCACTTTTTTTTAGACTTGGATTCAGTGAGTTACAATCAAGTTGAAAAACTGAACAGAACTAGTGTCTCACCAGTTAAAAGAAAGATATATAAACTTACGGTAACGAATCCTTTTTATTACTTGGAATAACAACGTTTGTAGGTTTATTGAAGGCGGGTGGCGTTGATTTAGCGGCGGGCGGTGGCGTGGATTTCATGGGTGGTGGAGCAGGTGTTGATTTCATGGGTGGTGGTGCAGGTGTTGATTTAGTGGCGGGTGGCGGCGCAGCTTTTACTGGAACTAAAAGAAGAAAGAGAGGATTACATCAGCTACAAATTATTTCACTTATTTTTTAAATAAGAACATGGAACAAACATCCAGAAAACATTTCAAGTCAAACAATGTTTCATTCCGTACAGGGCGTACAGGGCGTACTCAGTACTCAATACTCCGCATACGGGTAGTATTCTTCGAATTTAGGGGTAGCTTTTTTAACTTTTAAAAGTTCCTCTATAAGGGTCGACAAATATCACTTCCAGTCCAATTGAAATTTCCCTTGTTCTGCTAAAAAAGAGTTCAAAATTTCCCTTGCTTTGCTAAAATAAATCCACCAATCTACTTTTTTATTCAAAAGTGAAAGTTAAAAAGCTCGGTTGGCATATCCCCTTCAGTGCCTAAGGCTTTAACCCCCGGGCATATAATATAAAATACATTTAACAGTTTGAGTGAGGACTTACCATTTGCAGGTGGCTTACTTTCACCTGCATCTGGGGGCTAGAAGGGAAATAAATAAAAGTATTTGAAAGAATCTCACAAATCGTACGGCGCGAAACGTTATTATTCGAAACTATTTTTTGCCAAAAATTTACGAGAAAAATAAGGAAAGAAGCCAGACAAAATCATTGAAACATGTTTCTAAAAATGTTTCCACCAAATCTGCTGGTGGACGTTTTCGTGTAAGTAGTATGAAAGACATAGTACGATGTCTAATTTGTTATTTTACAAATTATATAATATGTAATGTGGTACTAGCCTAGAATACCGAAACGCACCAGTGTGACTCATATCACATGAGTACATGGCTATATTAAATTGTTTCACCAGTTAACTCCATCCCCAACGCCGGACGCGTTTCGCTCTTATTAGAGCTCTTCAGCGACGTGTATGAGAATCGAATCCGGGTCGCATCGGTGGAAAAATGAGTGCTTTCCACTAGACCACGAGAGCTGAGATAACTGGTGAGAAACTGTAGATTTGTTAATGACTCGTTTCCCACGAGTACTAAGGCTTGCATAGAGTATATATATATAATGTGGTACTAGCCTAGAATACCAAAACGCACCAGTGTGACTCATATCACATGAGTACATATACATATACATACACAGATAGGCTATGTTAAATCGTGATAACTAGTGAGAAACTGTGGATTTGTTAATGACTCGTATCACATGAGTACTAAGGCTTGCATAGTATATAATATATGTAATGTGGTACTAGCCTAGAGTACCGTAGAGCGAAACGCGTCCGGCGTTAGGGATGGAGTAAGCTGGTGAAACAATTTAACAAATTATGGATTTAAAAATTTACTGAAAAACCAGTTAACAATGATACACGTCAACTTTAACTTTAGCTGTAAAATGTTAACTCCGAAAAAAGCGTCGAATGGTGTACAAGTACATTCAAGACTCCTTTCAATCAATAAAACTACGGAAGCGAATTTGCAATATAAAAAAATACTCACGTCTCCATCAGCCATTTTCTTCCTGAAAAGGGGAAAAAAGTAAAAACGATATAAAAACCGGAAAGTGACTAAGGTTTATCAGTAAATAACTTTTAGTTATTAAGATTCCCAAAATCTAACGTAAATCGTCACAGGTAAGCCCACCCATTTCATTAACGCTACCCCCCCTTTCGCTAAGTTCTGACCCATTTAAGGCCACCAAAAATGCGTCTACTAACGACTTGATTGTGTACGTACATACACCTGCAAATCCTTGTAAAAGATCGCCAAAACCGAAAACAAAAGCAGTCCTTATGATGCAGTTCTTATTACCAAGGTAGTACCAAGGTAGACATATATCTATAACAATTTTCAGCAAGAAATACATATCATATATACACTTACTACTTATAAACAAACAAGTACAAATCAGCACAGATTTTAGACAGTACCTTTGAAGCCTTTACAGTCTGTTTTTAGTTAGTTCTGTGTTCCTGCAACTTTATTCTGATTCGAACTAATTTATAGACCATTTTTTAACCAATTTTTTTCATGTATATAGTACTATTGCACATCATTATTTTTGGTATTCCTACTATCAGCAATAGAAAACAAAGGATCCATTACCATTCTTTGAGATTCGAAACTGACTGAAATGACAATCCTGTCTAAAGATTTTCAAATAAATAAATAAATAAATAAAAACAAGTGGACTAATACCTTGCTAGTAGTTTCCTATTAAGAGCACTCATCATGTCATCCATCGGATTTCCTGGTGGTGGTTTGCGTTCTTCCTGCGAACCCATCTATAAAACAATAGAAATAAACATAGCATCAATAATTAACCTTTTTCTGATAAAAAATAAGCCATTGTAGTATATACACCATACGTTTATACAGGGTGCCCCAGGAAAGTAAAAGCTTTTGTTATAATAATTAAAGACATGGCATTCCTTTGGGAATTACTGTTTGAATGCCCTTTGCAACCTCTCGCAATTATGACGAGATATGCATTAAGTATTAAAGCAATAGATGCTATTGTTAATGAAGTGCATGCATTGAATTCCAATGCACACTGTAATTGTATTAGGGCACTCTGCATTGTTTTAGGTTTCTTTTATCAGTTTAATCCGCCAAATCGAAATTAAATGCCAAAACCCCTTGACAGCTCCTGCATTTTTATAAACATTTTGAGATCTAACCTCTGACTTTTTCTTTAGTTTCACTCCAGCCAAGGCAGCAGCTAGTCCGCCAGCACCTGCATCTCCTCCGCCACTTGGAGGTGGTGGAGGCGGTGGGGGTGGAGGTGGTACACCTCCTACACTTGGGCCGGGAGGAGGTGGTGGAGGAGGCGGCGCACCCCCGGCACTTGGTGGACCAGGAGGGGGTGGAGCTGGTGTTGCCGGTGGAATGTTGTTAACTGGTGGCGGTGGTGGCGGAGCTGGTACATTTCCTTTTGGAGGTTCTATGGAAATGAAAACGTCGATGTGTGAATTACTGTATAAACTTGTTCAAAAAACAAAAATTCTTGTATTCAAACTTATCAGAAGCTCAGTTAAAATGCTACCAATATAACTAGAATTACATCAATCCGGGCAAATAATTTTACCGGAGAAAGTACAGCTTTACATTTTTTCCAGCAAGTAAAAATCTTCTTACACGATGCTGTCTTTCATTTAAATTTCAAAGATAATATACTACTATCTCTGCAAGAATCTGAAGAAAAAACAAACTTAAGAATAACATTCTTACGTGGTGCTGGTGGCGGTTGTGGCGGTTGTGGAGGTTCCGGTGGTCTGCTCATTGCCGGTGCTGATGGTGGAGCGGTTCGCTGAAGAAACGAAGAAAACACAATGAAAATTCTATAAAAATTATTAGCACCACTTGAATAAAGAAAGTGAAACAAAGGAGAAATATACCGTCAGTTATAACAAAGTTGACTTGAGAATAATGTTATCATCAATGTGCAAAGGTTAACAAGGTTGTACAGTGTGCTAAATTTTGTAGGGTCCGAAACGTTTGTGGGCACTTTATGATATTACGAGAGGGAAAAAGAAAGTGATGTCACCTCTTTTGTTAAGTAATCATGACGTGCAATAAAATGTTTTCAGAAAGTTAATCGTACTATCCAATTCACTAAATACTTTACTAAACGAAGTAAATTTTTCGTTGACGATCATGACACATTGTGTCACTGAATACTTTTATACCCTTATAAAGTAAGCTTATGCTTTTATAAAATGAAAAGCTAACGATCTTTTAGTAATCATAATAACATTGTCGTAATCAGACAGTCAGACGGTGGGCTTGGTACTTTATTTAACATTTCCATCAATCATGAATACAGGAATTTTCTTCCGTCAAAATAATACAAGTACGAGAAATTTCAAGAGTTTGAAAGAAAAGAGGAGAGTATCTACCTGAGGTTCTTGAACTCTCGGCTGGTATTGTTGAACAGGCTCTGAAAAAGAATCAACTACATCAAAATACAACCCCTAGTCAAGTGCTCAAAGACTTGAGTGTGTTTTTTAATGATATGGCACGCGCGATATATATAGGGTGCCCTTTGATTCAGTAGAAAACACTTTTAAAATGTGGGTAAGAATTGTTTTTTACTGGTGCGACATGCACTGGAAAACACTCCTCCACTTTCACTTTCACTTTTTAACGATTTTGCCAACCGGGAAACACAAAGAAACCTTCTTGATCCGTACAACTATTTTGTTTTTGTATTATCTGGCTATGATTCTGTATGCTTTAAAACAAAACTGTATGCTTTAAAACAGAAGATTTTCAAGAAGACATAGCTCGAAATGGTAATCAGTCTGCCTGCAAGCAACAATCGAAAACACACACAGATAGCCCACTGACTAACCTTTCATGGCTTCAAATTAACTGAACATGATTTTAACAGCATGATTAAAGAAATAGCTCAAAATTTCTTTCATTTACTACTCTAAATTATTCGTACTAACACCGACTAACGACATCCATTTTAGAAAGTACAGAAAACAAGCAATACAAAAGATGAGATGTGTACATACTTTTTGGATTACCACCCTGAACCCAACTTATTGCAAAGCATGAAGAATGAATAGCTTCGCCCTTTTGTTGTGATAGTCTAACAAGATCAATGCAATGTATTCTTAGTATAAATTCGTCCTACCATGGTGTTATTTTGCTTCTTCCCACTTTTGTCTAATATTACGGTACCGAAAAATATCTTTCCGCATGAATCTAGTGAACTTTAATCACCTATATCCCGAGAAATAATAATACTACGAAGTGGCACTTATCATTAGCACACTCAAGACACCTAATGTTGAGATTTAAATTTTTGCCAGCAACCTGCGAAATGCTTCGCAACCCTTTTTACAAATGTTCATTTCAAATGTTCTGGGAAAGTGGTTTTATAAACTGTTTGTCTAGATGACAACTTTGGTTAATATCATGGTTAATAATTTTAGTAGTTTTTGTAGAAATTTGAAAATTCTGAAAGCCTTTTGCATAATAACCTGTCTTTTACTTAAGCGCCTCTTGATTGGAACAACTATGTGTGTAGGTCACACATTATAATTCCATCAATATCCTTGACAAGAAAACACCTTGTCACGTCTACGTCGAAATCAACAAGTCTCAAACGATTCATAAATCATATTTCTGTAGTTTAATTTCATTCACTAAGTTTACAAAAAGGGCTCTTCTTATGGCCCAAAAGTGACTTCATATTTATACAGCGAGTATTTATCCAGTGTATTTTTGTATTATTGTGAAATGAACATAAAGGAGAGCCATAATCAGTTAACTTGGTACTTTATAAATAAATATATTTTCAATTTTGCAACTCTTATTCTACAATACATATACACGACCTACATCCATATATATATATATATGTGTAGTTTTACATGTCTTCATCACACTGTCATTGCTTGAAATGTCGAAACATGTCTATATAATGGTTATTTTAAACAAAAACCAAGTCAATCAAAAGTGACACTATATTTTGAACTACTCTTGCTCATCACTACCTGGTTGGTATCAATCGTCTTTACACAGGTGGTCGACTGATCTTCAATGAGATACTCGAATCTGTTCAACTTTTGCTGGAGTGTCTCTGTAGCTGCACTCTCATCCTCATTTTCAAACATGAAATCCGGCGGAGGAGGTAAATTGAAAACAGCTTCTGGCGGCAGCTCCGGAAAATCAATATCTAATTCTGGCGGGGGAGGCGGCAGATCTAGATTACAGTAATCGTCAATCAACGCAGCTTTCTTAACTGGTTTTGGTTTCACTTGAGGAGCTGTTTTGTTTGGAATAGAGTCTGCCGGTGTTGTTTTTGCTTCAGCAGATGAGTGTTGAAAGCGCTTCATTTTTTCTGAGAAGCTCTCAGATTCTAGTGTCTCTTCAAGGTCCTCAACAGTGACATCATGTATTGGTTTACTGTTGTTGGGGAGTTTCATTTTGTTTGTCACACTTTCCATTTCTCCATTGTAGTTGTTGTTATTATTGTGTGGTAAAGAAGGGCTGGTCAAAGTTTGATTACTAGTTTTGGCATCTAGTGAGGCTGTACTTGGTTGATTGATTTGAACAGCTGCTGGTTCATTTACCACAACCGGTGAATTAGAGCTTGATACTTTTGAAACACTGATAATTCCAACTCCTGGAATCTGCCTCGTTTCTCCAACTCTGATTGCTGTCGAATCTGTTGGAGCTTGGTGGTCATTGTAGGAAGGTATCTTTGGTGCCATGCTTACAGTTGTCCCATCGGCCAACATGATACTCTCTCCTGGTTTAAGATTTAAAGATGTCGGTGTCGAGTCAGCTGGAGATGAAAATGCTAGTTGACTTTTGTTGGATGCTGGTGAATTCTTGGCACTGAAGGTTCCTATTCCTGGTAAAGTGATTGATTCTCCAGGACGGATGATGTGTTTATCTGGTGTTGATTGCTGGCTATAAGATGCGGCTGGTTGTCTTTCTACACTGACTGTTCCTACACCAGGCAAATGAATTGATTCTCCTGGGCGAATTACCTGTTTCTCTGGAGTATACTGTTGATTGCAGGATGATGAGGTTTGTCTTTCCACACTTATTGTTCCAACGCCAGGTAAATTTATTGATTCCCCCGGTGAAATGATGTGTTTTCCTGGAAGACTTTGTTGACCATGGGCTGGTGAATTTTCAATACTGATGGTTCCGATACCTGGAAGAGTGATGGATTCCCCTGGGGAAATGATGTGTTTCCCTGGTATGGTTTGGTTTTGGGATGGAGAATTTTCAACACTGATTGTTCCTATACCAGGAAGCGTGAATGACTCTCCAGGGCGAATGAAACACTTTTCAGGTGTTGATTGCTGGCTGAAAGATGCAGATTGTTTTCTTTCTACACTCACTGTCCCTACACCAGGGAAATTAATTGATTCACCTGGGTGAATAATCTGTTTCTCTGGAGTAGATGGTTGTTGACTGCGTGCTGGAGAAGATTGTTTAGAAATTCTCACCATCCCTACACCTGGTATGTTCACGGTGTCACCGGTCCTCAGAACTGGTGATTCTGCTGTATACAATCGAGATGATGGTGAGCTCTCACAGCTTACTGTTGAACCATTTGCTAGTGTAATTGATTCTCCAGGACGAATAACTTGTGTGAAAGGTTGTGGTGTTTCAACCGGTCTTTGTTGAACTGGTTGATTTACTTTAACTGGTGATCTTTCCCTTTGAACACTAACCGTTGTCCCTCCGGGTAACCTTACAGTTTCTCCTTCATGGATAATTGGCCTGTCAGTGTATTTATCTGCTTCCATATCTTGTTTGCATAAATTTATGATATAGTATACTCTTGAAAAATTTTGCTACACTGTAATATTTGAAGTTTGCTTGTGAAGACCGGTTGATATATAACACAATTTTAAATCTGTGGCTTCTTTTATAATATCAAATGCTTTGCTACGTAGTAGAAGATCTTTCATGACTTATGGTGTCTAATCTCCTGACTAAATACCATGACTTTTGAAATATTTTAATAAGTCTATGTGACTAACACCATAAACAGGATGTTCAGATAAAGTTACAAACCTTTTACAGACGTTACAAAATACTCGTTCCTGTCCAATAAAAAAATGTGTGAACCACACAGCCTTTTAAATTCCATTAAAGATTAATTCAATTTGTGAACATATATGCCGAAGACATGAAATAGTGGTTGTGACGTGGAAAGCACCAACTATATGACAGTCTTGGATTAGTGACAGAAGCCCCTTACTTAACACTTCCTTGTCTTTCATGATGTTGCTACTTAATACTATCTTCTGATAGTAAGTATTTTTTTAAACTGTACCTATCGTCATCTAAGATCACATCACATCTAATTCGTACTAGATTATAATAGTAATTATTCATAAGGGGTAATTTTGTATAATGTTCAAAGTCACCTTATAAATTTTTAACATGTACTCTAGCCTACTGACAAAATAACGTATCAATGAAATCTTACTACACATCTACAAATTCATACTGGATTATGGTAGTAGTTCTTTGAAGGGACAATTTTGTTTGGATGTTTAAAGGAATCATCAAATAGTTTTAAACATGCACTCTATCCTATGATAAGATTTGGGCTTTTCCAGAAAAATAATCATCCCCTGTTGAGGAAAATAATTTCTTTTTAACTACTTTCTTGAACAAAAAATCCAATTAAAATTTTACTCCGTGGAATTCAATGATTTATGATTTTTATCCCTTATACTATATATATACCCTGTGTAATAAATCCTATTCGCAATCCCCATGAATTTCCAATATCCTCAAAATAATTTCTGAAAAAGCATTTCAATTCACTACCAACACCAGGGAGATTTCATACATACATACCTGGTGGCGGTTGTGGGTTATTAATGTCTTCCACTGCTGATAGTACTGCCTCTGAGAAAACTATGGCGTCTTCAGTTGTTTGGAAATTTAAACCGTACACCTGTCTCTGGTCCCTCCACTGGTGAAACGTTGGAGTTGCTTTGTTGTACTTTAGACTTTTACCAATTCCACAATTTAATACAACCTAAGAAACCATAAAAACCTTATTATATATTATAATGAACAAATAAAAATGACAATTCTGATTGATAAAATTATGCAATCATAACATAAGTTAAACACAGGTAGGACAAAAAACCTGTTAGTACTCTCTTTTTGAAGAGCTTGAAATAGTGTATTACAGTAATCCAAATAAATACCAATAAACAATCAATAAAAAGATACTGAAGTAATGAAGATGTTTTATACCGGTGAAGATAGAGTTTTTTTGGGGTACCGTTTTTAATTAAAGTAACACCCGCGTAGCGGCAGTGGGTCTTACATGGTGGGGATAGGGGATAGGGGATTAGGGGTCTCCTATAAACAGCAAGTTTTATTATGAATTGAACTTTACGACAACATTAGCAATTTAAATTAATTTTTTTTTACTTGATTAAATATCAAACCGGTATACTGGTATCAAAAGCCTTCTGGCTAAGCCCCTGGAAAAAAACAAAAAGCAAAAATCTGTTTAAAATTTTGATTTTAAAGGGATAGGTAGGTAGTCTATTGTGTTGTCCACTTACATCGCTATCATTGACTTTTCTTCCAACAATACGATATGAGCTATTACCAGGGTTAAAATAAATATGACATCTTGATAAACCACTAGCACCGCCAGCGTGTTCCCATTTCTTGACATCGTTGTTGTAGATCATTACAGAGGCACGCGCCTGTGCCACTGATCTTTCCCTAAAAGAGAACAAGATTACAAAGATTTAAAACTTTGATAAACAGACAAATTTTACAAATTTCTTAAAAAAAAGCTGGCAGTAGAGGTTTTTTGGGAATGGCATTTAAACATGCCATAGAATTTTTCTGTTAAAGCTGTGGTCTTCGCCATTGTTAGCCCTAGTTGGTCTAGGGAAGAGCCTAAATAGCATCACATGAACTAATGTTCACTTTTAATAAACAAAAAATATGTTTACTTTAAAACAGTTTCTCAAATTTATTTTGGCAAATTTTTGGACCCTTTGGATTCACCACTGGTTTAAAATTTCCTTGGGTGGTCGTCCATAAACTATGTACACATTACAAAATTTGGACTGGTCTATATAAAGTCTGTATCATATGGTGACATTCTATAGAATTATTCTTAAATATCAAAGAACAAACAAGCAAAAACTATGAAGCTGAATCAAAAATATGTGAACAAGATTAACTTTAAAGGAAAATTAAAACTAAAAAAAACTAAACTGGAATTAAATATTTCTTTATTCTTCTTTAAAGAAATTCCTTTTGCCAACACGTGAAAAAAACTGCATTTTTTTAACTACCACGCATTTTAGAAAATCTGTAAGGGCAGATAAGAACAATAACTTGTTCATATATACTTTAAGAATTTATCGGCCATACAGAATCTTAAAAAAAGCAAATTTTTTTTTTTATAATTCACTAATTTTTCATAATTTGTACCTTTTCCTTGAAATTAGCATGTATGTATAGCAGAACAAAAAAGCCTGAATAACAAAAAAGCCTGAATACCAAAAATGTTTAAAGCGAAAGAAGATTTTTTTTAGAAATTGGCTCTACATTTTTCTAACCATTCTCACTTTTTCTCCTTACCCTGGAAATTCTTCATCATTAATTAAAGGATAATCATCAAACTCATCTTCTGGATATTCTTCTACATAATTCACAGAATGTGAATGCTTCAACTTTTTCTGTTGTTGTTTACTTTCCTTTGTATCTTCCTGACTGTTTACACTTGATGAACGCTGTTTTTTCTTATGTTTTGACCCAAATCCCATGTTTCTTTCAGACTTTCAGCTCATAAATTCATGATTTTAAATGCAGTAAATTCTTTCTATGACGTGCTTAAAATATCATTCAAATTTTTTCAAGCAATGTTATTGCAGAGAAAAGTCTTGCTGCGCTAGAGAATTTGAGCATGTTGTTTTTATACCATAGTAAACAGAATATCTGTTTCAACACATTACAAAACTGAATTAAGTTGCATGTTTGAGTGTTTTAGTGTTATATTTCACTTACACTTTCGTGTAAGGCAATGATATTTGTTAAACATATTCCAAATAGAACAGAGAAGAGAGAGGACTACCATAATGATAGAAACAAAAAATGGAAAAGGTAAAATAGAAACCACAACAATGAAAGAATCAACTTGTGGCTTTGGTGATGCAGTAATATAGAAGAACTACTACTAATTTTCATACCAGATATTCATAAAAATTACTTAAAAAAACAAAATAATGCTTTAAAATATAAACAAAGTACTTTACAACAGTCCTCCCCCAATAAAGTTGAAGGTGTCTATAAAAAATACACTAGTATAAACATTTCTGTTTTGAAAACACGGAGGAAAGATGTTGGTTCTACTATGATGGAAAGAAAATATCATTAATTTAAAACTGTGTAAAAGTTTCTGTAGCTTTTATTTCCTTGTTTTTCTTTTTTTTCAAGTGAATTATTTTTTAAAATTATGCACAACTTGCTTAAAAAGATAGAGAAGTTTTGCATAACTCTCCTTCTAGGTTCATATATACTTATATAAGTTGAATATGTATAGTTAAATGTAGGGGACTAAATTTTCATTAAATTCACATTGAAATAAAGGAAACGGAATAAAGGGAATAAAAGCTACACAGTAACTTTTCCACAGTAAAATGTATGTTATTTCAATTTGAATGAGTTATAAGGTGTTGCTCAATTTCTAGTGAAATTGAAAGTAAACTTGCAGGCAACAAATAAATTAAATTATTAGGTTTAAACAGCTCATGTTTTTATAAGAAGATTATTTTGCTATTCTGAGAGAAATTTTTAAGGAAATCTTTTAAAGTGTTTGGTTTCTAGGCTAGTACATTTTCTATGAGTTATACAGAATTTCTACTTTTAGATGATAAAAGATACAAAATGATTGAAAAGTTTCAAAATAAATCTTACCCATTTTGACCACCATCTAGGTTATCTGGCTGAGGAGGAGGTGGGGGTGGAAAAGACCCTCCTCCTCCCGCATCAAAACTACTAGTAGTGTAAATTCCAGTAGGTCTATTGACATCAGAAAGTTTTTTTGCCCCGGGCTGTGATCCGCTTTGGCCAGCATAATGATTGTGTTGGATGTCTTTCTTACTGAGTGGCATGTTAGCTACTTGTTTGTCTGTATAAGACTGAGAAAGCCGTTTTTTCTTGCCCATTATACTGGTGAGATATTAATCCAACAAAAAACATATACAGTGAGCAAGCAAAGTAATTTTGTCACAATAAAAACACTACACTTTTTTATGCAGTTCAATCTTCTCTCTCCTTCCCTATTGGAATTTGACTTCTGTTTGCAAGTATCATTTATGAGTATACACCAGCAGAATGTTTAAGGTATATGACAAACAGAAATAACAAAGGCATGAATCCAAAAGGTATAAATGTTGAAATCTTTTCAAAGAATAAACAACTTCTAAATTGTCTATGCGTAGGATTGTAGATTTAGAAGGGAAAGCTGATGTGTTTGTATTCAGCTCTGTGATTAAGAAAACAAACACAGTTCAGGGAACATAAACATATCTTATCGATACTTTTAGCTGACTTACTGTAATTAAACATTATCCACAGATGAGTATGGACACGAATAGATAAAGCAAAAATATCAGTTATGTGAAGATTTGCCTTACAAAATTAATTTCAAGATCATAGCTACTGGTACATTTCAGAGATTTTTGGTATGGTACTGATCAATTGGGTATGGTACTGGTCAATTTTGTATGGTACTGATCAATTGGGAAATTTTTTATGGATGAGAAACTAATAGGACACGTATCATCACTCTCTGAGTTAAAGAAATATGTTGAAATGGTAAGGTTTTTCATATCAGTTTCTAGCTTCATACTTTTCTAAAACATACATTTATAGATTTCTTTCTTTTAAGAGCTGGAAAAATTTGACTGCTTTTTTTACAATTTTTTGGACTTTTTTAACATTCTATTTCATAGCAAATAATATTTCAAATATATTTCAAAATTTTGTATCCATACACATAATGTATATACTAAATACTAAATATTTATTTAGTTAGATTTGTATTATCTCAACACTGCCTGTTGTTGCTTAGGTAATTTGAAAGAAGTTCACTAAAAACAAACAGACAATTTTTTTGCATTGCAAAATAAATTCATAATATTTTAAAGTAATTCAATGCATTTATTACCTGAACTGAAGATTTTTTAAAGAGAAACTAAATAATTCTGTCTTTCAATAATTGTCTAAACATGAATGTTTTATGAATCGAAATAAGAAATTTTTAATATCTAATGTGCATCAGGCATCAGACCCTGTCTATATATCAATCAAAAATTATAGACACAACATTTTTGTCATTTTAAGCTGAGGATTTTCTGGATGTTTTACTTTCATTTAAAAGTGACTGTTCTGTTTTCTTTTTAATCAAACACCCTGATTGTGTACCTACATACAAACTACAACCCAATCAGCTCCTTTAACATTGTATATATCCTCAGTAACAAAAAAAAATTACTATATGAATGTTGGATTCTGAAAGGAAAACAGAAAAACAAATCTTCTACAAATAAAAATCTACATACATTTCTAGTGAAAACATTGTGTTGTCCAAGCTTACCACACAAATTTAATCATGTCTTATAAACATCACCCAGAAAATTACTATCAATAGACAGATTAAGTGTTATCTTAATTACTATCAATATCCCTGTAAGATAGAGCATTATGTAGTAAAAATAAAAGACATGTGTATATATATATATAAACTTACCCCATCTCTTTGGTTAAAAATTAATCTTCTATGCTTCTTGTTGTCTTGTCCAATGTATGTTAACCATTTAAATTAGTTTTGGTCTAATCTAAAATGAAACATCATCAGAGTTTTTAAACAATTACTGCAGCAGCATGGTAATTTAATAACAAACCACTTTTCTCTTACATGATTTCATAGGAATGTTTATTAAAAGGGCTTGCGACTACACAAGGATGCAATCAGACATTAAAGAAAAACACTAACACAATTCAGACAGGAAATAAAACAAGACGTGAAAAGAGGTTGCATTTTCCTTTCTTAAAATGATTTAAACAAAGCTTCATATCATAATAACGCTTGAGAACATGATTGAATGACTCGTGATAAGAATGAAAAAAATGAAAAAAATCAATATTTAACCATGACTGTAAAACAATCTCTTGACATAAATTTGACAACAATATTTCAAAATCTAACATTTTAGATTTTGTCTTGCAAAAATATAACTCAAACTCACTTGATTGATTTTAAATGAAATGATCACTATTTGTGGGTCTGAAACGATAACAGTTTATTCAGACTATTTTCTTTTTCTCCTTTTCCAATTTATGGGACCAGAATTAAACTAGCCTGGGTATCCATGCATTTTTTTACACTCCCCTCAAATAATCAAGGAGAAAAAATAGCATGGTTAAATGAACTTATTCAAAATAGCCGTTGATAACAACAATGTTTACAGTTAATAATTCTAAACCAATCAGATTGCAGGATATATCAAAGGATTCACATCGTGCCCGTCTGCCTGTCTCTCTTTTTCTTTGAGTTATTCCGAGAAGTTAAAAGAAAGAGAGACGGGTATCCCATCTAGAATTAAACAAACTTAACAAAAAATCAAATTGAAAGTATCACCGGCAAGCTAAATAGGTGAATATATAAATAGACAAGCTTTGCAGCTGCATACATACAGAAGCTTAATGAAATACCAATAACAAGGATACATTGTCGATAAATCAGACTTTAGCCATCTATCTTTCTTCTTGTATATATAGTGAATACAAAGATAAAGAGACAGATTTCTATCTACAGTAATCAGAATCAAAATCTTTGTTTAAAAACTTTTATCTACAATCTACCTAGATTCACCCATACAAAAGCAAATGACATCTTATGGGATCTTAATTCTAATTAGAAAAATTTAACACAGGCACTTACTTCATACTACAGGACAAGTCTGTACAGTACTTTGGAGAAAACCAAACTACTGTACTATATTATTGCAACATTGTTCTCTTAAAAAACTTTTGTTCCTTTTCTAGTCTTTTATTTTTATAAGAAAAACAAATTACCTTCCACTTTCATAATGTTATGGAGGTGCAGCAAGGTGAATTTTTTTTCCTTAGAAGTGAAAGATTAGAAAAGGAACAAGAAAATGATACAAAAAGGTCATCTTTATTTTTGTACATTTATGTTTATTTATTATAAATGATGAGCATTGAATATACATATACCCCTTCAATTACTGTATCATCCCTTATAGCAACAAAACTAGAAACCTCAATTCGTTTTCGGTATAAACTCCATTAAAAAAATAAAAAATTCTGATAGAATTTTTGGTCAACAGCGATCATGAAACCCCCCAAAAAATTCTTTGCTTCTTTTCATTTTTTACACACTGTATAATATACAGTTTACTTCTTTATTTACTTTTTTTAATTTTTAACAAATATCGCAGTGATCAATATGTTCTATCATTAAGGCCACAAAAAGTTGATCTTCTGTATGCGCACATGTTAAGAAACTTTAGCCCACGGTTTAGCCTAACTGGGGAATGACTGTATTTAGTCCAAGAGACACTATTAAACAAAAATTTGACAGCGCATCAATGTTTTTTGGGAAATAAATTCAGTCTGTATCTTGGTTTTCATAGCAAATAAATGAGATTGAACTACAGTAGTGACAAATGAAGGGTTTTCCAGGGCATATTGTTTATACATGCTGGATGTGTGTCATATATACAGCAGGGGTTCCAGGGTAGAGCTCTGTAGGGGGAAATTTCTCGGCTGTAGGCTATAATGTACAGAATTGCAAATTCTGTATAATTCTGTATAATTGTAGCATCTTATAAAAGCTTTCATAAGAGTGGAGCTTTCTAGACTGTTCAGTCATTCATTAATGGAGAAAATATTATTGTCTTTCATATTTAGTTTTCATCTTTATAAAGACATTTATCATGCTTATAAGATAAGATAAAACTTATTCTGTCCTCCTGAAACAGTTTGAAAATTACAAACTTGCACACCCAAATAGATTTATGTATATATGTAATGGACTTGGTATACATATGTAGTACATTATCTAGCAAATCAATCATTGTTCCAGATGTCAACAACTCATGCCAATAAATCTATATTTACTTTTTCCTAGACAAAAAACTGAAATTCAACGAAGACGGATGTTGGATCAAAACAGCTGTTCATTATAAGCACTGAAAAAAATGGTAAACACTGGTCATTGACTGTGCGATCTAAAACGTTTGTCAAGTGACTGTAGACATTATCATGACCGCCTTGATCTGTGTCACATACTGTATATATAGGTCATTTCTTTAAAAACAAAATAAATTTATTTTTAAAAACTATTTTTGTTCAATTTGTGAGATTAGGCTGTACAGTATGCTTTACGCAAATTAAAAGATAGTCAGGGAAAGATTCCTAAATAAGACACACTTTTTAAGGTACTTCCTAAATAGGACACAATGTCCTAAATAGGAAATAAGTACTAGTTATCACATGATACCGAGTACAATATGGATATATTTTCTGATTTAAGAGTAAAGCAAAGTGGATAATTGAGCCAAAATTCAGCAAAATCTATCTACATATATACAGTGGCCACCAAAATAACACCCAATAGTTATAGGACACCGCACCACGGAAATTGAGATATTTTCTTTAGTTCCGGGCATATGTGCTACCGTATGCTGTTCTAACAGATGACATACCGTACAGTATATAAGAAAGCGCAGTAAACGGTTACCATAATAAGTTTAGAAAAAACGGAAATGGCAATATCTCAAGAATCCGCAGATCAATTTGTATAAAATTCTTGGAAACTTTATTTATGAGGTGTGTCTTATTTAGGAATCTTTCCCTGAAATAGAAAATCTTTCCCTAGAAATAGAAATTTAACTGGTGGTGTGTATGTAGCCTGCTGATGTACTGTAAGTTATTTCAAGGAATTAGCTTTTAATTTATATCAGTGTGACTGTAATTGAGTTTAAGAACTTTTTTCAATGTTATCCATGTCCTTCATGTCAAGATTTTTTTGATACTGTAAGGCGATGACAACTTAATTTATTGTTCTACACTGCAGATGAGGGTAATATGCATGTAGGGTCGGTCGGTCGGTAAAATAAAACATTTTTCTCATATTTCTTTTCTCACATTATTCTCTTTATTTCAATCAAGGTTATAATAAAAAGACATTTTTTTGTGCAGTGTCCCTTTAAAAAAGACTATTTTTCTCACATAATGACCCTGTATATACATTTTGTGTATAAATTTTTTTTCCGTTTTTTAAAGTCTCTGTTTACAAAATGAAGAAAACAGCAAAACAATTTTTTTACATGATTCAAAATCAATATTTTTATTTTTTCCATTT
>JAYRBV010021022.1:0-11395 GCA_036023255.1 Mitrocomella polydiademata
AAAAATAAACAACAAGCGACGCATGAAAAATAAATGACCGGACAAATATATTTAATCTATAAGATTGGCAGGTCATCCTGAAAATTTGTCCGGTCGTGACCGGTGACCGGCCGTTATTTCGAACCCTGAGTCAATGTGTACCGTAAATCAATTAAAAAGCTTTTAAAGTGTTACAATTAAAAAAGGTCAAGATTGGAGACAAAGCTATTGGAAGGGATTTAAAATGCATATACATATATTTAGTAAAAGTAAAACTAAACAGGATACACTTCTAATTCTTAGATTTGTGCCCACCCCGGAAAATTTAGCCCGTGCAATAAAAATCAACCCCTTCTAATTTTAGGGGGTTTGAAACTATGATTAAATATGTGTTATCACTCAGCCAATATATAATGGCAAATAATCGAAAGTGTTATAGCCAAAAAGACATTCAGTTTTAAAAAAGATTACAAAGAAATGTTGATGTACGTTCTTGAATGACATTACTGACTTATGCGCATATTATTACTTTTGATATTTTTGCTATTTTCTTTAGTTTCCTTAAAAAAACAATTGTTATTGTAATGCAATAAGTTCAAATGCCCGCTGCATGCAATCACAAAAAATATCGGCACTCTGCAATGCCGACCTAAATGCTGACCGATTTTAACGCTAGGTCAGCTTATTTATGCTGACCTGTTTTGCCAGTGAGGTCGACATGCCAAGAGAAAAATGTTTCAAGGTCGGTTTTGCCGACCTTTATTAACGTCAAAACCATAAAATTACCGACCTTGTTTTTAAGAATCTTTCAATATTTTGTCTTCATCCAATTTTTTCATTTACGTCTTTTTTTTTAACCCTGATGCAATCACGTTTATTTCTCAAAAGATTCAATTGCCGAGTGTGGTTTGCGGGGAACAACTTTAGGATCGATCTTTAGATAACTTCATTCAATTAAACAGCGCATATAAGAATAATTTGCCAATCTACAGTGTGTCTCAGGTCGGATTTGCCGACCTAAATTTTAGCCTAGGTCGGCAAATATTTGCTATCGTGCCGACCCTTTTACCTCTGAATTCACAGGGCTTACAAATGGGTCGTTGTGTAGGTAATGATATGGCTTGTCCCTTTTCACAGCTAAAATATAAGATTGCAGAGCGATATGAAATTCATCTATTTTTGGACGCTAAAAGTAGAATATGGACTTTGTAGAACGCTGGACTTTGTTCGATGTTGTCCCCAGCGTAAATCAGCTACCATCTGTTGGATTATGACTGAACGCCTCTAAGTCAGAATCCGTGCTAGAAAGCAACAATGAATACCTCTGGAATGGTGTTAGGCGGACACAAATAGAACAGTTTTGGCTGTTCATGAGTCGCAGCGAAGTGTTAAGTTCAATCAGTCTTATGTAGGCATAAGGTAATGGTAGCTCAACCTGAAAACAAATGTTTTTGCTAATTTTTTACCATTGCAAACAAAACTTTTATTTTAAAGTACTGTAAGTAAGTTCTATTTATTCTACAACAACCCTGCCAATACACCCGACAGTCTAGTATTTGACTGTGTGTAGTCTAATTAAAATTATAATAAGCTGTCCAGAAAATGCTTGACAAATGTCTGGTATGTAATTGTTGATTTTTTTCAACACCGGCGGCGGGGCGGCGGATAGGTATTACAAATAGGTACAAATATGTACATGTAGTAGAGTTATGTTATATGATAGATGCACTCTTACGCTAGTGTTTTTGACCTTCAGAAAGGTGCAAGTTAGCATATTAGGCATTGAAGTGTACAAATTCTAACAGTAACAGCGTTACAAACATGAAAATATGGATCATTAAAAGATTTAGCTTACAAACTACAAACTGACAAAGCGTAGTATATATATTTGTATATATATAAGAATAAAATTTTACTTTATTCAAATCTGATTAAGTTCTTTACTGGCCAGTCGAGAAAAAAAAAATAGACAAAAGGAAACCTTTTCCACTCACTCTTTATCATCATCGTGTGGATTATTTGGGCCACCACCTTGGCTTGAACTCATATTCTCGTCCAATATAAATTTCTACTACAGACACATAACAGTCAGGAGGATACTAAATCATTTTTGTAACCATACAGCAGAGGAGAAACACAAATGACTGACTGTCTCTTGGGTAGTATAACTCCCCAACCCACACAACATTAAAGATCAAAACAGTTGTAAAGTTATTACAAATATGCTCGTGTTTTTTAGTGCAATCGAATGTAAAATATGAGGTCATAGCGCCTCACCAGGCCTCTACCATTTTGTCTCGATTGTCGTAAGGAATTTCATCGAGACAATTTATGTAAACATTTCGAAAAAAAGCGTACCGTTTGCAAGTTTATTTACGAGCATTTGCGAACGCTCAACTCTTTTTCGCGAAAATCAGCGCTAATTTGCGCGCAAGACTAACCATTTAGCGAGCGACTTACTTTGCATCTTCATCCAACTCGTCTTGTTTCGCCTCATCAGCCGCGGGGATGTTCGAGTATCTGTAACTCATTTTCGAAAAGGGACTGCTAAACCAATACTCGTCATTTGACTATTACTTTCGAAGTTGCAAGAGTTATTTCGTTTCCATGTTTTTTTTTATGCTCTAAATATACAACAGGAAACTAATTAGAAAACATAGAAGTTGTATGACAGGAAAATATAAATAGGCTGAGTATCCAAATGAAATACCATCCATTCAAGACGAAGCGATTGGAATAGTTCACTCTCCACCTTAGATGTGTGACTATATTCTAAATACACAGCTTCATCAACTAAAATTCACAGAGCTTTGGCAAATGGCAGCATATTAAGATATATATATTTAAAAACCACAGAGGCAATCCCGGGTTGCGCACTTACAAGGGATATAACATATTTTACTATATATATATAAGGACTTGGCAGTCAGTTATAACATATTTTACTATATATATATAAGGATTTGGCAGTCAGTTATAACATATTTTACTATATATATAAGGACTTGGCAGTCAGTTATAACATATTTTACTATATATATAAGGACTTGGCAGTCAGTTATAAAAATTAGTACCATCAAAGATAACGATGTTTCGCGAAGCATTTGATTACACGTTTCAAATCAAACGAACGCCAATTAAAAATAATCAAGACCACATGATAACATTTTGACATGAGATTGCAAGAAGTAGCCACAATAGTTAAGGCGAAATGTGATAAAATAATTCAAACGCTTTCCACGTCTTCCTAAACAACAAAGCTTGGTTGAGATTGATAAACAACAAAGCTTGGTTGAGATTGATAAACAACAAAGCTTGGTTGAGATTGATAAAACATCTTTTATTAATAGAGATAATGTGAATTGATTGCCCATTGCTAATGGCGATATACTGCTTGTAATGAATTACCAATAGATTCGGCAACTTATATTACTTGATTCAACAGAAAGATATGGGAAAAACAAGCTTGTTTGACTTGCTTGCTTGAATCTAATCTTAAACTAAAGTCACCCACACAAAATGCAAAGACAGCATAATAAAAAACGTGAAAAACTCCTAATAAAACACTTTTATATATAAAGGAGTGCGGAAAGTCACCCACACAAAATGCAAAGACAGCATAATAAAAAACGTGAAAAACTCCTAATAAAACACTTCTATATATAAAGGAGTGCGGAACGGTGTGGAACAGAATAAAAAACACGGCAAGGTTTCCTAGCTACAAGTTTGCTTGATTGTTTTTATTTTTCATACACAAGTCATAAAAACACGGTTTTCAAATATAAGGGCCAAGTTACAAGAAACCTATTAACCCCTTTTTAAAACTCTTTGGCTTCTTTCAAATTTAACCTGGGTAAAGAAAAGAAGATATGATGCATATGGAGTTCCCATCTACTTTCAAAATATGAGCACGAAATAGAAATTAAAACATCACACACTAAGATATTTCTATTCCTTATCTCACACCCCAACAAATATAAACATTCGCATATAAATATCACATGCAATATATACCATCGTAAAAAAATACGTTGCGTTGTTTGGAATAAACCCCACAGCTATTTTTCAGAACGGAAAAAAACATTCTTATTTTCAGAGAGTCATTTTCCTCTTTTTCTTTTCTAAAAACATCTAAAAAGTTTTTTTTCTTTCTTCAAAAAAAAAGGTTCTTCGACAAGCTCGTTCGGATATTGGTCTCTCATTCGCAGCTGCTTTAAAAACCATGAAACAGTCGGATGTCGTTAGTGAATTAAAATAAGCCTAAGAAGGAGGGTGTTTAAAGCACCTGCCTTCTATATATTTGCCGACGAAACAAACAATAATTTAGACGAATTTTCATATCCGAGCAATTTATTTTTTATTTTCCCATATTTCAGAGCATAGGGTAGATTAGAAGTAGGGAATTTTAATTAGATAAAGTTCGCTTCTATCGTATATTTATTTTTATTGCAAAATAAATCTCTCTATTCAACATAACAATAATTTACTTTATATTTCCATTATTTGTAGACGCAGAATTTTCTTCAAATATTTCATACCATTAAGGAGGTGATTTACAGAACTTTCGCTAATTACAATAAATACCTTGTTTCTTGTTTCTTATAAACCATATATACGAATCATAACAATCTCGTTGATGAATTGCTTGATGTTAATGTTTTGTTCTCAGAAGTTTAATAATTACGTGAGTGTATAATATATTAACCACACTCCCCAACTTTTAGCCGCCCTCAAACCTAACTAGCAAACTTGAATCTGCCTCTTTCACTACACACAATGTTTTATCAGGGAGAAATATGGTCAGGCTTCCTAGCTACTTCACAACCCTTACAACACCGTTAATAAATCAAGCTACCTGTTTTAGGAAGAGAGTTCAAAGGATTGTTGTTTACATGTATTAAAACTTTTCTTCTTCTTACAAAAAAGAAGGAAAATTCATTCAAAACCAAACCGACCATGGTAAATCTTATCATATCATCCGAATCTTGCAGTTTATATTTATTCACTGTAAGACACAAGAGAAAACCGAAACCGAAACATATTCCTTACATATAGTTCGTCTGTCGGTTTGAGAATTCGTTCTTCTATAGAAAAGTCTCTTAAATTGGTCTGACAAATCGAGACAAATTTCGTCAAATGCCTCGTTCTTTTAGACACGTTTAAGAGGATTTTGACCGGTGGTCTCAAACCGACAGATGAACGACCTCTTAATGCAAATGATGGAACATCATCAACAGCCTGGGTTTTCCGAGCGCTTCTTTAACATATCGGAATAGGGATTTACGCCAAATATCTGGAATCATAGCACACGGCGCTCCCCCTTTGTGTTTTTTTTGGTTTGTTTTGAATCTTATATCTTTCAGTTCATATTTCACGGTGAGACGAAATGAAAACCCAAACCCAAACAAACTATAGGCAAACGATACACCAGCCTCGTATTCACGTATAAAAAACTTGAACAAAGAAATTCGAATTATAACATCTTCGTGTTCACAAGAATCAGTGGCGAATTTAGAAGATCTGCTGAGGAGTGTGATGGACAACTAAAAGATCTGCCGAGGAGTGTGATGGACAACTAAAAGATCTGCCGAGGAGTGTGATTGACAGCTAAAAGATCTGCCGAGGAGTGTGATTGACAGCTAAAAGATCTGCCGAGGAGTGTGATTGACAATTAAAAGATCTGCTGAGGAGTGGGATTGACAGCTAAAAGATCTGCTGAGGAGTGTGATGGACAGCTAAAAGATCTGTAAATCAAAACCTTTAAAAAAACGCTCCATCTGATGTGTTGGAGGACGTTCTAAATACACCTCTGGGAATCTTAAAGAAATATCAAAATATATCACGTGATCAACTGAAATGGAAGTTAACAAAATATATCAGTGATCAACTGAAATGGAAGTAAGAGATGGCTAAAGAATTATACAGGCTTTACATTAGTCCAGAAAAACTGCAATGGTTTCGAGCTGATGGTTTCACCGTCATAACAAAAACAAGCTATCAAAAGAGTTTGTGAAAACTTTTTTCCTATGTCGAAGCCGCGTGTCTAATCATTCATGGAAATCCAGTATAATAATGAGGTATCACCGAAGAAAGATTTGCTTGTGTATCATTACATCGTAATATATTTAGAGGGGTTTAAAGTGACCCCTCCGCTCCCCCCCAAGAAAAAAAAATGGTATTATAATATAAAATATATATGAAAAAATTATAATATAAATACAGACATTTATTACCTACAATTGAGTATAATTCATTTCAAAAATTATTTATGTACGGCTACAGGGGAAATATTGCCTTCTTTAATTAAAAGAAACATTTAGTGCGAGGTCCATAAAAGAAAGAAGGTCAAGGTGTCAAACTACAGTTTATTCCAAAAAAATCGTTACGAGTCACCTTTTTCAGCCTTTCCTCAAGAAAATAATGTTGAAGCATTGAAATTCTATATATTTACTCTCAAACCAATTTTGACTTATTGAGGAAAGTTTTAGATTCGCAAAACTTGACAAACAATGAAAGATACAGCAAAGAATGCGTATTATAGACTCAGAAATCGTTTCTTAAGAAGTGACTTATCTGGGACACACTGCACATTTCATTTGAAGAATAAATTGCATTATGTTCAAACTTAAAAAAAACAATGTTTGCCATTCTCATCCCACAAAATAATTAAAATGAAGGAAGGAGGAGTGCTTTATAAGTATTCGGCACGCAGTGTCACGTGCCATATCAAAAGAAAATCACTCTTCCTCAAAAGTATCTTAGGACGATATTCAAGATAATTGTACAAATAAGTTAAATATTTACCATTTCTTATGGACGATATTTTTATTGGATTATCATTTTTACACCTAATAAAATGTGATTCAATTTGAAAAAATTTCTACCCTAAAAAAAATTATGAAAAATACTTTACACTAATAACCACAGGAAAAACTGAAACGGGAATTTAAACAGAAACTGAAATTTTGTATAATTACAAGAATTTATATAGCTAGGAGCTCATCTCTTTCCCTATCTCGCAAACAGTCCTATCAAACTGTACTCTCTCCACACTTTTAAAACAGGACAGCTGGAAGATTTATTAATTAAATTTCAAAAATATGGAGAGATCCTGTACAAATCTATGTATCTAATCGACGAGAAACGATAACAAAAAGGGGAAATAAAGAGAGCTTGGTTTCCTAGCTACAAAAATTAATATATTACGACAAAGAAAGATGATTTTTTCAAGGAAAGGAACGCACCAGGAAATCATTGAGTTGGACAATTTCTCTCATCTGATAAATTTGCCTTGACAGATCATGAATTGAGGAAATCATTATTGAGTTGGACAATTTCTCTCATCTGATATGTAACCAATAAATTTTTCAAGTTTTATATGAAAGGTGACAAAACTTTTGTCAGGACTATAAAAGGAGATTTTGTCAAAAATTCTTTTGTCTGTAAATGTATTGTCTGTAACGAAGCTTCATTTTCCGAAAGAAATTGAGTATTTCACCAGCCCTCAATTTCCCCCGAAATAAAAGTGGATACAAATTTCAAATAAAGTGTCGAAAATAGGGACTTTATACAGGGATCCCGTCGTTTTGAATAATTATAAAAATAGTGGTTTTAGTTCGCGTATCAATTCATGATCAGTCGTTCTTTTATAGAAAAGTCTCTTAAATGTGTTTGTAAAATCGAGGCAAATTTCATCAAATGTCTCGTTCTTTCAGTCTATTTTATGAGGTTTTGACAAGTGAACATGAATTGACACTTATAGACACCCTAATAGTGGTTTTAGCTCCTTCCCACGTGGTTACAGACAGGCCAGACCCAATACAATAAGTTTTTTTTACAGTGTATTACAACCAAAAGAAAGTCGCGATAGAATTTAGACAATCTCAACCCCAACGACTCTTCACAGCAAAAATGAAGAGCCTAGGGGCGAAGTTGGGATTCACCATAAATTTGTAGTTTGTAAAATTTACAAAATTTACAAAACAAAATGTCAATTTGGTCAACAAGATTTACAAAATATATATAAAGTAAGAAATATTATATTAAGGAATTCTATCTAAAGGTGAAATGAAGCTTTCTGAAGTCGAGCCGATGGTTGCTTCCCACAAGGCAGAATTCTCAAAAGACATGCGTGGAGGAGCACTGCAAAAGACATCCGTGGAGGAGCACTGCCATATCCACTTGTTTTTGAATGATTTGTGGTCTGAATATCTTTCATAAATTGCGAAGCCTACATGTTTGGTCAAAGGATCGAATTTCAAAATTAAATCATAAAACTGACTTTTCCTTTTCACATGCAAGTTATCTAGGTGGAAGAGGAGGCGGCTCAACCATATCCACCCTCGGTGGCAATGGCGGCGGTTTACTAGTTGGTAAGGGCGGTGGGTTAATCCCGTTGGATTCGTCGTCGTCGTCGTCGTTGCTTGGTGGTATTTCGGCCTCTTTCTCTGTGACCGGAGATGCCTTAGGGCGTGAGGGCGGCACTCGAACAGACGGCGCCCTTTTGGGCGTACTTTCAGATTGTGGTGTCTCTTTGAAATCTTTTGATGGCTTATTTCGGCTCGGTAGAGGTGGAGGTTTCTTCACACTGGCCGCAGTAGCCGTATCGCGTCTTGGAGGTAAGCTAGGCTTTTCGGGCATGGGGCCCGGTTTGCCAGGTTTCACAGGTACTGGTAAAGCAGGCTTTTCCGGTTTAGAAGAAGTTGGCAAATCGGGCGTCTCGGGTTTTGGAGGTGCGTTTCGATTTGGCAAAACGGGCGGTTTCGTTGCAGCAGGAACATCTACTTCTTCATATAGCTGAGGTTTGGAAGAAATTGGTAGATCCGGTTTTTCCGGTTTTGAAGGAGGAGTTGGTAGATCAGGTTTCACGGCTTTTGCGGGAGGAGATGTCCTGCTTGGCATAACTGGTGGTTTCACCGCAGTGACGTCAACCTCTTCGTACAACTGAGAGTCAACAACCGGATCGTCGGTTTTTCTTGCCGGTAACGGCGGACGATTTCTCATTGGCGGAGGGGCATCCGCTGAAGTTTCTGGTACTGACGGTCGTGAAGTTTCTGGTACTGACGGTCGTGTGGGAGGAACGGGTTTCAACGGTCCAGGTTCAACCGAAGGTGAAGTAGGTCTTTTGGGCGGCGAAGGGCGGGAAGCAGGTTCCGGCCTTCGTGGGGCGGAAGGTTTCTCGGGCGGCGTTACACTCGAAGTGTTCATATCCGCACCGTCCATCTTTCGAGCATCTGACGGTCCCGAAATCAAAGGTCTTGTTTTGGAAGAAGCGGGAGCTGGGGGTCTGGCACCCACCTGATCAGGTAGAGGAGTAGCAGACACGTCACTTCCCTCAAGTTTCCGTGCGTCAGAGGGACCCGATATTAGTGGTTTGGGCTTCCCTTCAAAAGCCGGGTTGCCCCTACCGGGTCCCGGAGGTGTCATGTCGGAACCGTCGGTCTTCCGCATATCAGAGGGTCCGGAAATGACGGGAGTAGGTTTAGCTTGTGTCTTACTAGAAGTGTCCCTTCGAATGGAAGCTTTCATCTTTTTCACAATTGTGTTGTGCCTTTGTTTAGGCTGCACTGGTGGGTCAGTGGGCGTGCCACCTTGCGTTTGGGCGTATTGTTTGGTCATCATAGCAATGAAATCGTCAATGTTGGACTTGTCAACGTGCATCAGATGTTGTACGTCAAAAGGATCTCCCACATCATCCTGTGACGACAGTGAAAAAAAATACAAACTATAAACAAATTGAGAAATGCTAATAAAACAGCCTTGTTTAATGTCATCGTTCGAAATTAACCGCTTATCGATAATTTATACGTGTCTCTCCATTCCATTAAACTTTGCACGTAAGGAGAGAAGAACATAGATTGCACGTAAGGAGAGAAGAGCATAGATTGCACGTAAGGAGAGAAGAACATAGATATGATTATTAACACTTGGCAGTCTTAATTTATTATATCCATGCGGAGAAAGCAAAATATGGCAACTGGAAGTTTGCATGCGTGTCAAACCTGTCAAACACTTTTAAAAGCCAAACTTTGGCGAAAATGCCAAAAATAGCGATTACATTATTTGTGTCATAACTTGGTAGGGAAAACCTCACCAAAAATACTTTTCAATTAATTACTTACTTCTGTACTTTCTGAAGGCTTTGTAACCGAAACACTCGGCGCTGTTCCTCTACTAGCCACCGGTGGCTTCTGTTTGCTAGGTTGTCCTGTCGGTCGAGCAGGAGCCCTCTTGGCGGCCGCCGGGCGTGCTGGCGCCGGACGAGCGGGTGCTGGGCGGGCAGGTGAAGGTCGAGCAGGTGCCGCTGGGCGATCACGCTTCGTTGGTTCGGGATCGCTCGTACCGATAAGCTCGTTAATATCCTAGGGTGAAAAAACAAAGAACATTTAGACAACACAATCTTGCAAAAAGCCAGGGTCAAAGTACTTTCTATTAATCCAGTACGAAAAGAAAACATTCCTGTAAAATTAAACCGTTCGATTATTTTGCCTTCTTGGTGTAATGAGGAATTCAGCAGACTTCAAAAGTCTAAAGAGAATCATGTGGCATTTCAAACAGTATCGTTATAAAATAGAACAGTAATAGGGAGCCAAAGATTTGCAACAAATAAAACTACACTCAATTTCACATCAGAAAAGCCCTTGTGAATAATGGAAATATTGTTTTGTTGAAGATTCAAAATTGACCAGAGCAGCAATGGTTGAGTACCTGTTCAGAGAGATTTGGCCTTATTGGCGCAGCCGGACGACTGGGTGCTGCCGGCCTTGGTGCAGTAGGTCGCGAAGGCGGTGATGGCCTCTTGTTCTGGGCGGGGGCGGGTTTAGGTGGCGGATGGCTTTCAACACTTTCTTCATCGTCATCACTGTCAGATGCCTGTACGCTCTCCTTTCTCAACTTTTCAATTTGTTCTCTGGTCAAGTTACAGATATCTTCTTCTTCATCTTCTTCGGCTACCGGTTCTTCAGACTCAACGAGATCTTCCAAATGGTCTTCTTGTTGGTTCAGCTTTTCCGGCTCTAGAATTGTGGCGGAGATGCTTCCCGACCGCGTCAACAACATGCTCCCTTTTCTCTGTCTGTCTTGCCATTCGTCCGCCTCGCCCGCTTCGTCATCTTCCCGCTCGTAGATGTCATCGGTGGCTGTTATCATATGCATGATGGATTGGTCGGTGCGCTCGAGAAGCTCCGATGATCTCAAGTGAACACTGATACGATGGCCACCCACCTGTAAAAAATCATAATCAATGCTTTGTTAGATCAAATTCGTTTTCTTGAAAACTACACACAAAAATTATACACTGGCGCGACAATTGAGTTTTTCAAACAATTTTTTCTCATTTGATCTACAATCAGAGACATAAATTTATGGCAAAAGTAACAAAATACGCGTAATTTGGTTGCTTAAATCTAAGTTTGAC
>JAYRBV010021033.1:0-11394 GCA_036023255.1 Mitrocomella polydiademata
TCAGTGGAAACCACGCTTAAATCTCCATCTCCTTGTTTAAAATCGATTGAAATTCAAAATATCATCTTTTACAGCTACATATTTCACTACTTTCATAGCACATATATATATTTATCTAAAAGGTATACTACAAAAATACACAAATTAAATGTATATGAATTTGATGAGAAATATTTGAAAAGTGCTCGGTATCAGATTAGTATAATTCCCAAAGCCAATCCTATCCAACCATTGGCCTATTGTTTCCAGTTCTGTGTAGTCAAATGTTTCGTTCCTAATAAGGAAAATATATTTTTATTGAATTTTCCCTAAGTTATAGTTATACGAAGTTCTTTTCCAAACTACCAGGATGGCCCTTTATTCCCTACAACCACTAAAGATACAAATAGTTCTTCTCTAATTTTATTTGTCTACCACACAAGCTGGTCAGTGGTTTATAGAGTCATATCGTTGTCAAAATCGTAATGTCGATCGATCGATCGATCGATCGTAGCATCGATGGAAAGCTCGTAAATTTGAATCCCGTTCGTACTATGGTTCGTACTTGTGTTCGTACGTGTGTTTCAAGAAATTCGAAAAAATTCGAGAATTTTAAACGAAATAAAAAACTCGAGATTTATAATTGAAATAAAAAAAACTCGAGTTAATAACTCGATGATTATAATTTGAGAAAAAAACTCGAGTTACGTGACGTCATAAAACTAGAGTTATGACGTCATAACTCGATGATTTGCTAACTCGACTTTTATAACTCGATGATTCTCGGATTATCCTTTAAAAATCTGTCAGAAGATCTCTTTTTAATCTTTATTTAAATTCACAAAATTACAGGTTCAGTTTCCAGAAGCCAACCCCGGTGTAAATAGGGTTAATGTCTCTTAACCATGTTAACCCAAAAATCTCGTAAAAAATTGTCTCTCCTCAAGGTAATATAATCGGCATAAAAAAAAAAAATATATTTTGCTTATAGGCTTTTTATTTAAAAACTTTTGTAAATTCCTTATTTATAAAATATCGAACACAATAGATAAAACAGACCGTTAAAATAATCACCGTATTGAAGCTGCATCGCATACAAAAATGATGCTTGCCAAGGATAATATTATCTACATATTAGCAGTCATAACTAAATCATAAATGCGATTAGTCAAACATCTAAGTTCGCCACGCTACCTTCGACTTCTGCTCGAAGACTTATCTTTCGACCTGACCTTCTCCTTTTCTCCTCGCTCTCGGTCACGGTAATATTTCTCTTTCCTTGAAGATGGTGAAGGCGATCTACGTTTAACCGGTGAACGACTACGCGATCGACTTCTCTTCTTACTGCGACTATAGCTTTTTTCATTATGTCCGTTAGTATCCTTTAGTTTTGTTCTACTACTGTCTTTATATATTTTACTTCGCCGCTCATCGGGACTGACACTTCGACGTGCTTTAGAAGAAACGCGTCGGTCGTTTTCGGAATCAGAACTGGGCGATCTTCTTTTCTTTACTTTGTCGTATTGCTTCTTTTGTTGTGCGTATTTCTTGGATGGTAAGTCTGAAGCAGAATCCGATGAAGAATCTAACGTGCCGTCACTGTCCGAATGACGTCGACTTCGTCTGCTCTTCTTTGTGTCGCTATAGTCGTAAAAAATATAAAACGTCGTTACAGGAAAATACTTTAAAGGGAAAAAGCGAGTTCTTTTGCTGAAAACTGGTTGATAACTACCCAATGATTAATCATGTAACATACCTTGAATTATTTTTGCCACCAAAAGTTTTTCCATCAGATTTTTCTACCGGCGAATCTATAGTTGATAAAAGACGATTCTTTAGATTAATATCGAACATTTTACCTACTATCTATATCTTATACATTATCAGTTAAGCCAAAATTTAGAGTTTTAGAAAGCTTATCTAATTCATTCTGGCTAAGCAATAGCCGACCGACTTACTTGTCCTACTGCTTGGTTTCGAATTTGGTTTCGAGATGTTATTATTCAATGCAAGGACAGCTGGATTGGTTGCAAGGTTGGAATCATCATTCTGAGAAGGTGTGAAGGAACCTGCTTTCTTGTCATCCGATTTCAATGCAGCCGCTGCTTTTTCTTTGTCCGCTTTTTCTTTCTTCAGTTTGTGAACAATAGCTTCGAGATGTGTAAGTTTCCTCTGTTGGTTTTGAAAATAAAATTATTTGCCTTATTTTTCTGCTTCTTCTATTAGATTATAATATACTTCAAATGCTTTCAAACCAATCTTGAAAAAGTTTTAAATTACCTTCATTTCAAACAGTTTCATGAAATCGATTTTATAAAATATGATAAAAAAGAATTAGCTCTACAGCATACTTTGAAAGAAGAAATTTTAAGGCACAATCGCGAAAGTGTATTTTCGTGATCTTTTACAAATGAAACCTTAATTTTTTTTAAATGACAACATTCCTTGAAGTTAATTTCAACTTTTTCTTTTGGATGCAAAAGGGATCCATTAGCAAAAGTTAACTCCCGCGAAATATTGCAAAATGGATAATCCGCGAAAGTTTAACCCATACAATAACTTGTGAAGTGAGTTGAGTTAATAATGAGCTTACTCTTGGTTTTGCGTACAGTCGTAATATTGAAATGGCGACATCTTCTATGTCTTCGTAGGTTGCATCGAATAATTCATACCACGCTGGTCGTTTTGGTAGAAGTACCTGCAATAATAATAATACCATATTTCCATAATTTATTGTCAACTAATTCTGAACGATGAGAACATATTTGGATTTGTGGATTTAAACGAACATTTTACTTTTATAACAACCATTATCGTAGTCATCCACTAAACATTGTCGTCTTTTCAAACTTAGAAGCCGATACTTTTAAATCAAGGTCATGAAATTACTAACCTTAAGTTCCCTTGCAGCTAGAAATATACAAGCACATGCAATGGTTTCCGGTTCGAATCTAACAAACACGTCTGAGCGAAGGCTGTCATTCATATAATTCCTATGGAAACGAGTACAACAACTCAAAAAACCGTTTGAAATGAAAAATAATCGTACAATGGAAATAATCTAGTGGATGTTTTAAGAGTGATCAAATAAGAATTTCATTTACCAAGATTTTCGTGCTAATGGTTGATTCTTCTCATGCTCAATCATTTGGAGGTACGTAATAATAATCTAAATTAAACAAGAAATTGCGATATTCCCTTCTAATTACACCAGTCGAGAAGATCAATTAGGACATTTCACGAAAGCGCTTCCGCCTATAACACGAAATTTTGTCCAATTCGTAAAATATTCCTTAAATAATACTCAAATAAAGAACGATTTGCGTAAAAGTGTACGTATAACGAAAAAAAGAGGAAAAATTAAGCTTGCATGCCTTACCTTATGGGGATGTTTAACGTGTACACAGAATCCGAGTTCCTAAACAATTTTATTTAAACATTAAGAACGGAATTGATAGTGATGGCTGCCGGAAGTAAATGATGCACCATGATTAACGGGTATGAGATAAGTCAGAAAACCTATACTTTTTAATGTAGCGTCTATAGGATTGAATTCGTTTTAAGTATACCCAAAAGAAAGGAGGGCATACACTTATTTTGAAGTGCCAATTGAAAACACTGAGCTATTAGAATCTTACTTCACCGACGAGATCACATAGTATTACTAAATTCAATGAAGAAGTTCTATCACAAAGAAAAAGAAATATGATTACCTTCAGGAGTCTCCTCTCTGCTTTTATGACACCGTTCTTCATATTGAAATATGTCTGACTGAAATAATCCATTGGTGTATGAGACCTAACGAATAA
Organism: Mitrocomella polydiademata; assembly: GCA_036023255.1. NCBI lineage: Eukaryota > Metazoa > Cnidaria > Hydrozoa > Leptothecata > Mitrocomidae > Mitrocomella > Mitrocomella polydiademata. The sequence continues at coordinate 3,789 of JAYRBV010021033.1, forward strand.
AGAAGATTTGTAAACCACTGGTTCAAGTTTAACAATGTTTATAAGAGCAAGCTTCTTATATCGTGCATACGTACGACAAGACAACATTTTGGAGCATAACTTTGTTTTGGCTAAGAGCTTTATGTACTGGCTGTCATAGTATATAAGATGATTATTATGGCAGGGAATGGATTCTTTAACGAACGTGATACTTTGATGCATCTTGACCGTAGACACGTAAAGCCATTCCTAGAAAAACAAAAAAAGCAGGAATTCAGTGATAAAATTACTTCACTCGACGTTGATAAAAGTTACTGGATGTTGGTACAAGTTATTTTCCTTATGGCCTTTGAAAACAGTATCAACTGTTTTTCTTATTTCACTTTTTATCTATGACGATTGTTACAGCCTTTAACAATCAGTTTTTAAAAATGATTTTTAAACTCCGTATCGGAATACCACTTTCTATGTTACTTCAGCATTTTACAAGCTCAATTCAATCCAATAATATTAAAAAATCAAGCCACAAAACATCAAGATCACAACGTCAGTTGACCTGAACATATATTCTTTATTTGCCACAGATTTTAAACACACAATAGACTTTCCCCTCTTACTGCATCAAGAACTCTGATCATTTAATGTGGTGGTTAATAAAACTAAAAAAGGACTTGATGCTAGTGTGACAATACAAGAAAATGGAATTCATTAATTTCAAGAAAATTCACCAAACTACTTTGATGATAGAAACAAAAACAAAACAGCAAAAGCACGAGCCAAGGAATAAAGATTCACGAACCAAGTTGAAACAATTCTCATGGAATGTTTATCAGAAAACGCCGTGTTTACCATGGCCTTCACAGTAAATAATTCTACTCAAGTTAGTTAGAAAACATGGCTGAAACAAATTTTATTTCTTACAGTTCAAGATCATCCATCCCATTGCTTTAACTACTTTACAGCTCTATAACTCAGTTGTATACTATCCTCGACAACTGTCTATTCTTCCCTCGCAAAATAAAAACTTTCAAACTTATGCTGTCTGCCATTATTAAAAATCTATTGTTCTCAATCAATCCTTCAATCAAATTGTAAAAGGAAACGAACTATTAAAGAAAAAACAACGAGGTCATCCAAAAAAACGAATTCAAATTTACAGTAGGTCATTTGTATGACCTCGACACGGCTTCAAACTTTTTTTGACTTCATTTTTCTTGCTGGGTCATTATATAACCTTTGTCTAAAGTAGAAAAAAATTGGAGGGCATGACCTGCTAAAAAGATAAGCTTTTTTATCTGCGAAGCAGATGTCATACAATTATTTTGTTTTGTTGGAGAAAAATTAAACTGTGTCAAATATGATGTAATGGTATAATGGTATCTTAGCTAAAAAATCTTTTGTTCTGGAATATCAAATGAAGATGATGTAATCACGGTATCTCTGGTAAAGATGGTAGACATACAACAACAAAAAATGATGTAATGGTATAGGGGAACTTAAGATAAAGTGCAGTACATCGTACTGCGATGAAATGAATTCAAAATGGTACAATGAAAAAATGGTACCTTGGCAAAATGGTAGATTTTCAGTAAAAAACTTTTTTAGCTTAAATAAAACTGCTTTTTGCTGATTTTTCATTTTGTATATAAAACCTGACGATGACAGAGCACGTGAAAAAGCTTGTTATTAAACATTAACAGAAATTTTCTATATTAGTAAAAACCCAAACCCAAACGGCAGTCTTGTCATTCTAGAAACAGCAGGCGATCTGCCATAGTATTACCTTGCAATAATGAGGCAATCGATCGCCCATCGTGTCGCCTCACGAAAATTTGGCGATCGATCGATTCGTTAGGTTAGCTAGGCAATCGAGCAAATAAACAACGTTGAAAGAGGTTTTCGTATTTGTTTAAAGTTAGAGGTGTGTGAACAAATTATGTTTTTTTTCTCTCTCTAAGAATGAAGATAAGTCTTGATAATTTATAAATAAGCACAGGATCCCTTCCCTCCTTATGTCTAGGAGATCGGTAGTAGCATTACCTCGACGAGGTTCGAGGCGATCGATCTGGTGATCGCGATCGACCGATCGCCTCAGAATGACAAGACAAAATTTTCCAAGAAATGTATAAAGAGAAGTCTATTTATTGTCTTTGTTAACTTTCCTCTAAAACTAATAGTTAACTGTAAAATCAAATTTTTGTAAAAAATCAATTTCAGCTTCGCTAAATTTTGTCAACTAAAGACATGATCCACTTCTTTAATCTTTGCAACTTAAATTTATGGATTTTAATGAGTTTTCCAGCGTTTTTCTTCTTCAATTTCCCAAGGTTTCGTTATTGAAATGTCAGAGTTTTCATTTCAAGATTTTCTTGCCATAAAAACATGAAAATACACTAAACCAGAAACAGTTAAAAGCGCCTAATAAACATGCTTTACAAAGTGTTTTTCTACAAGCAATAGAAGGGAGTAATTTATTCTACAAGACAACAGTTCATGTTTAAATGTGTGATTTTACATTATTCGATCACATAACCATTATTGGAAAAATTCCATCCAACATCAACACCTAAGCAAAGCCTTTCATTCCAATGACCTTTCAAAATTTCTTTCCTTAAGATATGTTTATTTAAGTCAAAATAAATCCAGCCAGATCTGGATTTTTGGGATGTAAAAACTCTGAAAACTTTGTCACAGTAATTCCTGACCAATTGTTCTTCTACTAGACTGTTTTGTACCATGTTGCAGTTTTGGCAACCAAATTCAAAACCATTCCATATTAGTCAAGGGTTATGAAAGTCCAAAGCTGGTTACAATAAAAATATTATTAGGAACATTACTTTAGGATTGTTTGCTTTCAAATCAAAGTTTAGTAACTGAAATTGCACTAATATGATAACTGATAGCTCAGTTAAAAAGAAATGCTACAAAAGAGAGTTTCTTCTACTTTTCTTATAGACAATTTTGGTTACATGTGATAAAACCAGTCAAACTAGTCAATCTGTTCAGTTTATGTCTTTTTTTCAAAGAAAGACCAGTTTTATTTACGATGGTAAAAGCCAACAATCCCTGTTCTTGCCCTAAGAGTTTAGTAGGCAGCAAGTTGTTTTACTATATTATCTACTTAGTAGCTTAACTGACTTAGTAAACTTATCTTTAAACATTAGAAACTCACACTAATCGACATCAGGGTATCTCTTATCAATGCAAATTTATGGCAGTAAATTTATTAAAATAGGAAAGGAAGGAAGAATTCTTATTCGATAAAGCAACACCAACTTAAAGTCTTTATTTAGTTTAACAGGGCAAACGATAAAAAAACAACTTGTTGTGTGCAATAAAAATATCATATAGTTTTCCTATATCTAAAATTGTGATTTTTTTATTTTGCTTTTTGAAAAATGACATGCAGACGGGCCTGTAAAAACTTAAGATTAAGTTGGTGTCAAAGAATTACAAGGGCATGCACTTTTGAGTGAGGCCTATAAACTTTCCTGAAAGACTATCCATGATCAATTTGAGTAAAAAAGAGCAGTGTCAAAAGATGTTATGGAATTGAAATTGAGTGTTCTTACGGTAACAAATACTAATGTCATCCTGTTATAATTTCAATTTATCCCTGTTTTACTTGGTGCCTTAATAGCATGGATAGCCCATAGTAAATTTTTATGAAGATTTTGCTAACTTTACCAAACAATTTATTTCAACTGAAGTAAGAGCTAAATTTCCCGATTCCTTTTAAACAGTTTTACATTTTTCAACCTCAAAGCTATAACTAAACAATACAAGGGAAGTATGCAAAGGTGTTTTGCTAGGGCTAACCGGTATGGGATGCCAAATTTCTAACCAAAAAAAATTACCATAAAAGATCGATTTAGCACCACTCGCAAATTAACACCCCCATAAGCCCCCCCCCCTAAGTGGGTTTTCAGGGTTAAAATTTATAGCCAAAGGAGGCACTTGTTTGAATATTAGGTTGTTTACAGAAAGGCCATCTTTTAATAAAAACATTCTGTTTAGAATCTTCTATTCCATCAGATTTATGAATGAAATGTCTAAAAAAAATTATTTTTTATCAGTTCATCGTTTTTTGCAGCAGTTAACATTTTAAAGAAGAAAAATAGCAAAAGTAGAGATTATTTAATAACTTCCCCTTTCAAATTAGTGCTCCTCTCGGTTAAAAGCCCCCTCCCCTCAATTTAATAAGTGCCTTGGGGGCTAAATCAATAATTTATTGTAACAAATTTAATCCCGGAAAGTCTTTTAATTACAATTTGAAATTTTTGCTTCCAATACAATAAATATATATATTTCTACTTGCAAGTTTCAATTGTTGGGCTACTATTCCCAACTGTATTGACACACTGGGAGGTGTGTTTCTACAGCCAGTGATCTATGCACCTTCAAATCCAAAATTGCCTCCCTTAGTGATGTCATTGATCTAAGCAATTCAGTAGAATAAGTTTACCAAAAAAATACGGTAGTCTAAAAACTCTGTCTACTTAACTGAAAAGCAAAGCTCAAGTTTATTGACATTTATTCATGTAACACTGGACTGTTAACTTACTTTAAGAATTTTTTCGTTCTTAAGCATTAATTGGATGTTTTATGAAAGATAAAACCTTTTATATAAAAATTTCAGGGATTTTTCTGGACACAAAAGTTACTGGGAAATTCCAAGTAGTAAATGCTACCACCGTTTTTAATGTAAGATTGAGTTTGATGTTTAAAGTTTTATATCTAAAGAAGTTGAAAAAAAACTTATACTGTAGTTGATTTATTTATGTATTGGAAAGTAAAACATAATAGTCACATGAAACTCAAACCTCAGAAACTTGATCTAAAAAACTTCTTCTTTCATCAATACACAAGCATCATTTTTGGGGTAAACTCACTAAAAACAACAGTTTAGGCCGTGATAAGTTGATCCTCTGTTTAGCGTAAAACAACGAAAACTAGCATGCACGATAAAAGCTTCACACGCTCAAATTTTTTCCTTTTTCTACAAACAAAAGAAAAACTCCAATATGATATTTTTGTTTTTTTTATATAAAAAGTGACTGAAAAAAGTGAGTGAAGTGAAACAGAAAAAAGAATTGTTTCAAGCGTATACAAATAAAATCGTTAAATGTGCAACAAAATTAAGCATGCGCACGTTTTACGTTAAACATATGATTAACTTATCACATCCTTATAGTATAATCTAAAGGCCAATAGTGCAGAGGCCAAAAGAAAAATTCTAATCCCAGTTTTCACAAAACTCACTCATACTTGAAAAATGGTAGCAAGATTGAATTATGTAAACCCTGCAATTTACATGTTTTTAGCAATTGAGAAAAGTTTTAATTCCAAATACCCCTGGGTTATTCAAGACCCAAAAAATCAAAAGTAGACAGGGTTAACGAGTCAAGAAATATCGCTGCATGAAAATAAGAACAACTTGAGGTCCATTTTCGTCATTTTGAGATAACCAAATGATGAAAATGGGTGGGTAATTTGAAACATTTTGAGTAAGTTCATTTATATGTATTAGGGAGCAAATAATAATTTTGGCATTCCAGTCTATTGAATGTTTCTTAAAATTTTCGAAAAAAATAGCCTCCTACTTCTGAAATCCCTAAAATATGGACTTTTTATTGAATTTGAATTTATTACCTATTATTAAATTCTCAGCTCAATTAAGATTATTTTTTAATTTTCTTCTCTCGGGAAAGTGCCAATTATTGGGACCCTGGTAATTAATACTGACTGACTGTTTTCACAGATTTAAAGGCTTTTTAGCTGGAAAATGATCTAGGCCAATCAACTGCTCATTTTTAACAAACATTGGACTTGAGTCCAATAGAAGAATGAGAAGAGAAATCTTTCCATACTTACTTTGATCATCTTTTGTCATCCTTGTGTTGTTGTCTTTAATTGAATTTTCACGGACAGGTACTGTAGATTAACATATGTACACACACACCAATGGAACAAGGCACAACTCAGTTACACATTTTCAAAGTGCCAGAAACAAGTATTATTTAAAACATACAGTTATGACCACTTGAGAATAATCAGTTTATAACAAATGACAGCCAGTCAACAAAGCAAATAGTAAAAACAAAGGTATAAATAGGAAAGGTCTTGCCTTCAGCATTCCCTGATTTCGATCCATTGCTGTGACAACTCACCACACATTGTTTATGAAGATGACAACAAACAGGTTTATGTGTGATGGTTGAGTACTGACCAGCAATTAAATCCTTGCTCACTACAATGTTGTCTTGTTTGTACTGTAAAAGAATGGAAGCAAAATGATGATTCTTTGAATATGAACAAATTCGTAAGTGTGTTTAAAAATACGTAAATAATTCCCAGGCCATTTTATAACTTTTATGAATATGAATTTCTCTTTAACCTCATTTTTACTAAATTTGTATTAGTACTGGGAAATTTAGCTCAACAAAAAGAATAAACCCCTGCCCTTTGAAATTAATTATGAAAGAGCCCATTAAAATAGGGAATATTTTTAAAACCCTGCCCTTTTCACGAGAATTGAATGCCACCCTTCCTTTTCTTCTAGAATTGGGCCTAACCTACAGTAGTCAAATATTATAAATTTGTGGAAAAGAAAGTAAACAACAAATATTTTATAAATTCAACGATAATGAAAATTAGTTGCATATATTGAAATTTGCATTCCTACCTTCAAAATATTTACACTTGTTCTGCCGTAAGTTATTTGTCAAACAAGAAAAAGCTTTCTGGGTTGTTTATTACAATTTAAAAAGTATATTTCAGGTAAAAATAATTACATTATCGGTCAGTCAGCACCAAAATCAACTTATCAGCTTCAAATATTTTGATTTTGTATAATATTGTTAGTCAAATCGCAACAATAAGCTTAAAAGGAATCTTTTTAAAGCAGCAATTTTTCAAACACCAAACACATAAAAGAAAAAAACCCAGCAAATCTTAAAATACTTACTTTTGAATCATTCTTTGTTTAATGTGCTGACAAACATTTATTACATCCCTGAGCCTGCGGGGATTTTCTTCAATTTTTGCAGCTAAGAAAATAGCAGCCATCGCACTGACCTAAGATTAGAGACCCAAATAAAATTACATAACAATTTCAACAATTCACTCATCATTATGACATACAATAAGCATATAAACATGGTAAAGCATAGCTACTGATCTTTAATTGAAAATTACAATCACATAATTTTTTGTGATAGTTTTTTACAAACATAAGTTTCATACCTTGTTGGATAGAATCTTTCAGTTTATTTCTTTAACCATATCCAGTTACTAATTGTATGTATTTTCATAAATCAAAGAAAAAGCAATGTTTGAATAGTTTACCTCAATATCATGTTTAATCATTGACTTTGAAAAATAAAATCTTTGCAGGATAACTTGCCCTGTTGCCATTGCAACCTAAAGGAAGTAAAGTTGGTTATATCATGCAGGGATTACTCAAAGCACTTTTTTCTTGCTACTGTTTTTGGGGTCTAATCAGGGTGGCCACTCAAAATGAAAGTTGAAATTCCAGTATATTCAAGTACTTTGGATTTAACCAGGCTCGATAACTTTTGATAGGGTAATGCTAAAGACATAAAATTTGGCACATAGTATCTACGTC
>JAYRBV010021044.1:0-11393 GCA_036023255.1 Mitrocomella polydiademata
GTAGCACTTTTAGATTGTTTCTTATAACATCGTTTCTTATGCGGGAATTAATGACGTCAGAACGACTAAAAAAAAAACAAAAAAAAACACCCAAACCAATAACTCATCTCCTAAAGTCGCTGACTTAATAAATTTAATAAACGCCTCGGACGTCTAACGTATGTGCATTTGTATGAATGTTGTGTGCGGGTATAAGGTCTTTCATTGTAATCTCTTGAAATCGTCCAAGTAAATTTCTAGGGTTCATATTTCTTCGAGACAAAAGACTATGAAAAACTGAAGCCAAGAGAAAGTCATAATTCTTTAGCTAAGACTTTTGTTGATAGTATGATAGTGCACTTCGACAGATCACTAAACAAAAGTACAAAGAAAACCGATGCGACATACTGTGTATCATTAGATGCCTTTAGAACAAACGACTCAATCCATGGTAGCCATAACTTATGGGTATTTATAAAGAAAGTAATGACTGGTTTAAAAAGAAATCCATGTAAATGTTCCGTTTGATTGTGGAGGTTGTGTGTTTATTTCCGCCCGTCCACCCGTCAGCATCGACACTCGATTGAGCGCCAAACTTCTTATAAGCGCCCCTTTCGAATAAGAACCCATGAATATCTATCAAAAAATATAAATATTATAAAGTGAAAGTTGTCTAACTGACCCTTCTGTTTTAAGCTCGTGATTTGTAATTATGCTGTTCAAAAGCTTGTATACGGGAAATAAACTATGAAAATAAAGTTTCTCGCATTACCTTGGGAAATGTTTTTACGCGCTCTCCTGATTAACTAAGCGCCTAAAAACTGAATATTTAAAGTACACTGGGGATACAAGTTCAAAAAAAGCATGCCACGCAGGGAAAAAGAGTTCAGTCACAGGTAAGTGCGTCCTTACATAGTGAAATATAAAAGAGGTAAAGTGACTACGATTCATTCCGGTAAGTGCGTCCTTACATAGTGAAATATAAAAGAGGTAAAGTGACTACGATTCATGAACGGTAATGGGATCTAAATGACAATTGAAAGGGACTAATCCCAAATTATAAACATTGTCAATATGTCAATACTCTTCTTCACCGGTAGTAGAGCAAGCAAGGAATAATATAGCCATACAGCAAATCAACAGGTAATACTAATGCTTGTTGTATTAGTGAATGTTTTGTAATCCTTTATGGTAAAAAAAAATGCTGATCGTGCATATTTCAATCATCGTATGTACGTTCCGAAGACGAAAAAACCGCGCAATGATCACAGGTATTAATTTGAGCTTGACCCTTTTGATTCTTTCATGCGAGAGGGATAAAATTACAATTTACGTCTCTTGTTTGACGAAGATATTAAAATACACTTCAGGTCACCTTCATATTTTCTCCTTGATGACGGGTTTGATAAGCAAATAATAACAAGAGACATAATCTCCTCAAGTAGATCGGTTTTCTTGGATTTCTGTATAGTTAATTGACAGCAGTCCCAGGGCGACCCGTAGGCTCCCTCTTCGATGCATCATTCAGACTATCCCTGGTTTTTACACGACTTACCCTCGCTCCGAGCTTTAATTGCTGAGTGCTTAGCAGGGAAGCAATGAGTAGCAACTTTTTCAGTCTTATTGTATAAATGGCCGCCAGGGATCGAACCTACGACCGTGCACAAAATTGAGCACTCTACAACTAGGCTACCGTCGCTTAATGTACGTATTTCCCGATTTATCCCACATAAAGACTTGGCCCTTTTGGTCAATTTATACAAGGTGTCTCAAAAAATATATATTACTATTTCTTTTAGAGGCACCCTGTATATAAGAAGTAAACTCATCTTCTTGAAGAAAATTCCAGATTCCAGATGAAGTGCTGATTTGAAAAATATACGGGACAACTAGGAGCTTTTGTGACAGAAATGGCTCGATTATAAACAATGTTCCATATCCATGCATGGACGAAAAGTGAACGAAAAGAAACGGTACAATAAAAAGTAGCGGCCGCATTATGGTAGGGTCACAACATACATAGTCTGAAGGCTTGTTCCTTAATTAAGTCTTCTTTCTTGTAAGTAAGGGAATCAACAAATAAGGGTTAAAAATAAACAAAACAACAAACAAGGGTTAAAATAAACAAAACAACAACAAGCTTACCCAAAGTTCAACATAACAACAAGCTTACCCAAAGTTCAACATAACTTTACCACTATTTGAATGGGAGCTTAACTTATCCACGATTTCAACATAAAACATGTGTTTTTTTTCCTTATCCTCTTGACCATATCATATAAACATAGCGAAATAAATATCACAAATAATGATCATTATGAAATATAAGGGGGGGACGGGAACGCATTTAACACGTATGTGTGACAGTCATCATGTCATTGTCAAGACCCTTACACTTTTCTCTTCGTCTTTTCTTTCACAAACTTTCATAAAAAAAAACGATAGACAACACAACAACAGAAAAAAGATCTAATGATATGGGTATTTGATTTCTTAGTGCTTTTGTGTGAAAGGTTTTTTTTGCAGAGATCATCCGCGTGAGCTTGTCGTACGATAGAAAAGTCAGCGCGGTCATATTTGAAGTCAATCAAAATGTGTAAGATTAGCGAGGGTGTTGTGTTGGAAGCTTACTAAAGTAAGGCTTTTCGCCCCCCTAACAGCAACTATCATCATAGCCTAGTAAATAAGGGCGTATACCAAATTGACGTTTTTTATATGTACAGCAGACGTCCTGTTTCCCGAGTAGAGTGGTATATGACGTCTCAAATAGACAGTTTACATTAAAAGATGAAGATGTAATTATAACATGATACGATTGTAGAGTTAGCCTGTCAGTTTGATTCTCGAATAACACATTGAAAAGGACGAAATTCGTGAGGGTCATTACACTGAATCAAAAAGATGTTACGTATTATTATACAGCAGAAGAACATGAATTTCTCACCTTAAAAATTAAATCTTATTTTTATGTAATTGGACCGGCTTATTCTGTAAACATTTTCTATAGTATGATTGATTGTTATATAGAGTATAAATTACTACTTTGGAGAAAGACCGGGTATCCCGGAATGTCGGAAAAATTTGAACATATTAATTTATTGGAGTTCAGCCATCTTTGGATTTCTGGAAAATGACGAACTTTGTTGTAAATGGATGGCGTTTTATAATTATAATCATTATATAATCTCATCTCTGCTCAAAGTTATGGATTTGATCAGCCATAAAACCTTTGCCGTCTTGGCTTATGTAAAAATGCAATCCCCCACCCCAAACGCAACGACTTCGTGGCCTTAAAACGTCGTAAAGAAAAAATTCAAAAGACTAACAGAAAAACATTCGAAAATAAATGGAAAGCAATAAATATATTTTTTATACAGTTTTAACAAAAAGAGAAATCTACCAGACAGTCATCACCGATAGTCTTTATGTGCTTTATAAAAAAGATGATAAGGACCCCCACAAAGAACATGTTTCTCACCGTTGAATATTTCCTCTGCTCACTGGATGCAAGATGACATTCACCCATTCAGTCCGCATCAGTCACACACACAAATGAAATCGAAATGTTGTTGTCTTCACACCAAACTCGCTGGTGTGTAAAAACGATACCAATGTACTGTACGATGCCCATTTAACAATCAGTTGAAAGAGGGAAGACTTCTTGCAAGAGGAGGAGTTACGAGTTTGAACTGCCTTATAATTGACGAGCACGACACCTTATAATTAAGCCTATTCATTATATAGAAAGAAAAGAAAATAACAAAATATAAAGACACGGCAAAATGGTTGAGCACACGGATGCATGATAAGGGGATATTTTTTTTGTACAATAATGTAAAAGATACAAACGGAAGATGGTTAATCTCATAACGTAATTATTCTAAACATACTACCTGTTGAGACTAAAGAATCTTGTCTCCTCAGACGCGTCATGACCATTAATCATAAATTCAGTGATCTCCTTTTATAGTCATTGAGGTCTGGACTTGATTCTGACTCTCTTAATCCAAGAAGATAATTGACGTCATTTGAATTATCAGTGTTTGGAACGATTCGGAAATTGAAGGAAAAATAGTGTACATGGTATGATAAGAATTGCGCAATATTACAATAGAAAGCCTGAAGCTCAAGTGGAAGCCAGCCTTTGGATTTGAAATGTCGCTTAACTACAACATCAAGAAATATCGGAAATTCGGGAAATATGGAAGACGGTAATTCACTCCGTTTTCTATCATGTAAAGTTCTATACAGTAGTTTATTATACAGCGTAGGATCTAGCATTATACAGGGCGGTACCTCTCATAGGCGACGTTGGATCTTGCATTATACAGGGCGGTACCTCTCATAGGCGTCGTTGGATCTTGCATTATACAGGGCGGTACCTCTCATAGGCGTCGTAGGATCTTGCATTATACAGGGCGGTACCTCTCATAGGCGACATTGGATCTTGCATTATACAGGGCGGTACCTCTCATAGGCGTCGTTGGATCTCGCATTATGCGGCATAGTTTCTTGAATTATACCGAGGAAGGTGAAACTAGCTCTAGCCTAACCTAGCCTTAGTCTCTTCGGTAAGGGGGATCTTTCTGTTTTTAGGAGTGAGGAGGAGGGGGGAGGAGGGGGGAAGGAGGAAGGAAGGAAGGAAGGGAGAGGGGGGGTTAGATGGATTATCGTTAATGATTTTTGTGAAGGGTATTTCGTCAGCATTAAGTGTTTCCGTTCATTTGGATTGATAGATGAAGTGAAGTGAAGTTAAACCAGTCTAGATGCCAAAGAAACGCTATGTTACAGTAATGTTATTTATAGAGTGTATCTAAATTTCAAAGATGCAGATGATAGACGATTCACAAACACTTTTCAGCCATTTGGGAGAGCGAGTTTAACAATTTAAGTCCTTTACTGGAAATATCGAACTTATCAACCCATGTGATAGACATATATTCGTTAAGTGAATAAAAAATTGAAAAATGGAAAATGGAAAAATAAAATTTTAACGGCTAGCACAGTGGTTATAAAAATGCATTGGTGCATTACTGCTGTTGCAAACAGTTATCAATTGAATTTTTCAATAAATTCTTGAACTTTCTCAAATTGGTGGACATCGAAATTGAAAACCTTTTAATTTCGACACCTTTTTTTTTTGTCGCGTAACTGCTTGAGAGATTAGCGCTACTAACTTAGAAGGGATTTATTCAATACCATTTAACTTGGTTAAATCCTTTTTTGAACAATCTCATTGTAAGTTGTTTTCGAACTTGTCAAACTTTAAAGTTCGCCTTATTACCTGAAAGATCATTTTATTGGCTATCTACAAGGATTTTTTTAAATTCTAGAACATTATATAAATATCTTCGTCGACGCACCCTAAGAAGACTTCCAACCAAGAAAATTCAGAAATCGAGACTCCGCAACAATTTTAGTCTGTCCTAGAACACCATAACATATTTCCCCCCGAGTCTGCTTTAATCTAGCCTGTGCCAAATACTCTGATCAAAAAATTAAGTTAAAGAAGTTAAAAGTTTCCTTACCATACAGCGGTTTGGTACAGGCTATCTTTACTTTAATCGGAGAAACTTTCGCGAGGTGAAAAACTCTCGAAATCTTTTGGATAAACTTTTGCGAATTGAGGAATGCAAAAAAATTCGCGAGATAAACTTTCGCGAATCGCGATTTTGGAATTTATTTTTGGTGTAATTATGGGCAGAAACCTTTAATTTCACCGGACAAACTTTCGCGATTCGGCGATGTAGACAATTTTAGTGGATAAACTTTCGCGAATGAACGATTTCAAATTTTTCGTGAGATAAAAAAAGTTTCTCTCGAGAAAGTTTCTCCGATTAAAGTAACCAGACCAGACTTTGATACAAACTACGACGAATTGTAAACGCCAAGAGCAAATTTTCAAATTTTAATCCAGTAAAATATCTCGAAAAATGGTAAATTTAAATATTATGTATACCGTCTTTTTCAAGAATTATTCACTCCAGCTAATTCGCAAAAGTTTAATAATTCTCTTAAATATCACGATTGTTTCGTGCGCTATTTTCACAATCCTCACTCCATTATAAAGAGACCATGGTAATTAGTAGGACAGGTATTTAGTCAAACTCGTTCCCAGGGCCTCTTCTCGCTTTTCACGGCGCGAAGAAGAAGATAAGACCCTGGGAACGAGGTTGGCATTTGTCACATGTTTGAAGATCAAACGATACCGAAAGACGCAAATTATGCCCTGCTGAGAGATTATTCAAAGGAGATGATCTTTTAATGGCGGAAAGGAAAGCTATCCGATTTCATGAAACCTGTTCATTCCAGGTAATCATATAATATCTCAAAGTCCCAAACACCTGCCTTAAACAAATAAATGTATGAAGTTTGATAACGCTATGACGTGTATATTATGTATAGTTAAAGATACCGAAAGACTAGTTATCTATTATAGGTGTTTCTGATCGAATTATTTAACGAGATATCCAGAGCGATCAAAAATAAAGAATGTATCCCCCGTCACGCCATTTTTTCCCCAAGTATTGTCATAAAACCCTTTTTTTACATTGTAAACTTGTAAACAAGATGTGAAAAATCAGCTATATTTTAAAATTGATGGTGGAAAGGGAATATCAGGGACGTTTCGTTAGAGACGTGGCTACTCTTCAGAATATCTTCGGTATCTTAAAATACATTTCATCGTGTAATCGATGAAATAACAAATGTTATACGTTAGCGGTCATTGAGTAATATTTTCATCTAGTGACGAGAGCGCTTAATCGAATGACTGTGTTCCAGCCACAACCACTTTCGTAATTATTTTACCTTAACCCCCGCCCTCTCTACAAATACTTTAGGTAAAAAAAAAAAAAAAAAAAAAAAAAAAAGTTTAGTAAAAATACTTTGGTAAAAATAAGTGCCCAGGGGGGGACCAAAATAGGGGTGGACACGGAGTATTTTTTGAGTAATTTCACCTTGCAGGGATTATTCCAAGCACTTTTTGTTGTTATCATTTTTCAATTAAGATTTAGTTTCTTAAAATATTGAAAATGTTTACAATATTTCTTTGGAATGGTACAACACTGAAGTAAGATTTCAATGTCAGTTTCAGTAATAAACTAATTATTCGTACCTTCATCTTCTGTTGTCCTTTATTTTTGTTTCGTTGAACCATTTGCATGTCTTCGCCTTTTGCAATTTCTCACAACATTTACGACGTCGCTCTAATTTGGCCTGCTTCCGCTCTCCATCTGAGGGGGAATTTCTTTGTCTGTAAATAACTTTTCTAAACAAATTAAAGACTACGGCACGGAATGAAGTAAAAATAGTAAAAAACAAAGGGAGAAAATAAGCTTTTAAGTAATCTTAAATTTGAATTCAAATCGAAGAGTTAAAGAGAGCAAGCGAAAAAAAATTCTTCTTTTCTACTCTTTGTTAAGATCCACGTGTGTTAAAACTAAATTTCAATAGTTATTTTCTAAAACATTGTTCAGGTCAAAATGAGAAGAGGAATTTTATGTGTGGAAAACGGTGGGGGAAAATGAGACTTCAAATGGATTTTTCTCGCCTTCTCAGCTGTTTCTTTGTATTGACAACGAAACCTGTTTGAACTTGCCGTTTTAACTGTTTCCAAATAAATAAGAAACCAGCCAACGAGCTCATGAAGTAGTGCTTGTCACCACCGCGAGCATCTACTCTTCTACCTCTGAGAAAGTGTTCCTCCCAGACAAATTGATGTATTCTATTTAAGCCCTTGAAATACCTTATTCAATCCAACTAATTTTAAACACCCTTAAGCTTTATTTGAACCACCCAAGTCTCTACCTGGTTTCCACCCAAATCTCTACCTGGTTTCCTAGCTTGAGTGATGATTTTTTTCTACGACAGTCAAAAACTTGGCCATAATTTAAGAATATTTTTTCTTAGGAGTTTCCGCTGGGAGACAGCCTAGGGGTGTTTTTAGGGATACCTCCTATATTGATTGGTGTGTTCTAAAAGATGTTTCTGTGCTCTTCTGCCCTGATTTGCCCTGATTCCTGGAAAAATTGAATTGCTCTAGAAGTGTTCTCCGCAAGTGAAAAATAAGTACGGCTTTTTGAAAAAATGTACTGTAAAATCAGATTGTTTTATAACTGTAGAGTAAAGGTTCTACTGAAAGAAAGGGCAATTTGTGTATTGATGGTTTTAAAGAAAGGGCAATTTGATGGAGCATTCATTACTTAAAATCCTGATTGTTTTTTTAAAACTATAGGGAGAATAAAACATTTATTTACTAAAAAATCGTAACCTTATTTCTTTTCCATTTATGATCTTTGGTGCGATTCATACTGTCTTGTCAGGTCAACAATTTCGTTCTGAGGGCGCCATTCACACCAGGAGATACGAAGGAGATCCATTCAGCTTTGTATTTCCAGCGCTCGTAAACGACTCACTTCCATTCTCGCTGTTGTGCCGTCTATCTTTAAAAAATGAATTCTAGCTTGTATGTTTTGCTGACCTGGTTTCTATGTATGTTTTGCTGATCTGGTTTCTAAAAACATAGAGATGTCAATATCAATTTGTATTATCAGCCAATTAATCGATCTGAAAGTCACATTTTGAGTACACATTCCTATGTTTCGTGACTAAACTGACAACAAACCTGTAAATTTCAGCAGGACTTTAAAGCAAATTTCCCCCTTTTTTCCAGAACATTTTTAAAGGAAACCCAGGAGAAGACATATACAACGATAAAAAGTAAAAATTAAAAACACTTCAGGATATTCCTACGTTGGGAAATTCAAATTTTTAAATGAAAATATAATTAAAAATCAATTAAACCGAAACTTCTTTTGTTTTACCGATATGATATTAACTTCGTTCCCAGGGCCTTTTCTCGCATTTTTTATATTTTGACGGCGCCGTATAAAAAAAATGCGAGAAAAGCCCATGGGAACGAGGTTAAAGAAACATACCCCTGTCTTACCCTAATATTGTGGCTTGAACAGTTATTCGATTAAGCGCCCTAGCCACCCGACAACTCAAGACAGACTTGGGTGAAAAAATTTTGTTAATACACATCTCAATTTCGCAATGTATGCAAATCAGACTAAGAATTTGTAGGCCGACTTGGATGAATAGGATTTCAAGGTGAGCAACATTTCTGTTTGTACCACTCCACTGGGTGACCTTTTGAAACTGTTTTCTTAATCAATTGTTTGGTTGAAAAAAACCTTAGATCAGGGTGGTGTAATTTTCCACCGGGATCAAAAGTTTGGGCCGATTTTGGAATATACTTCTCGCCGGGGTTCCCACGGGGGTACTGAAACAGGGAAGTGTACAGGATTATCTCAGGATATTTTCTTTAATCAACATGAATTTAGGACTTTCATGGACTTTCGAGACAAAAACTACATTTCTAGGAAATCTAGTGGTCACATATATAAATACTAGAGGGCAAAGTTAGAGTGGTTGTGTGTACAGTGGGGGAACTAAAAACCTTATTCGAAAACTAACCTTTCAATTTGGATAGTTTTTTAAAGGAAAACGTCTGTGTCAAATTGTAGCTTATAACGGGCAAAACTTAGTCGAACAAAAAACGACAGGTAAATTTTTGAAAAAAACTTTGTCAGATAAGGTATGCTTGCGTAGAAAGAAAGGTTACCATCACAGTGCAGGGTATCATAGGGTATCAGCAACACAGAAGTTTGCCTTCAAACCACTGCATGCAAATCAAAACGGGGGTTTGGTTACGCAGTCGAATATATTCCTAATCTACTCGTCAATTTTTCCAAAAGTCATGTTTATTTCCGTAGAGAGTATGATTATCAAGACTACCTTTTAAGTGGATTAATTTTCGAGTGAATTTAATTTCGCAAAAAGACTCGGAAACTCGCAAAATTTAATACATGCGAAAATTTAATTCACTTATGTAACACATTCCAAGAAAAGGCACAATGCAAAAATTATAAATCCAAATATGCACGAATAAAAAAAATCAATGTTGAATTTGACCATTCTAAAATAATGATTATTTCAAATATATCCTGATAAATACAATAATTTGATACCTAATTTTGTAGTTTGAAATGATAAACGTGAATAAAAATAAATATTAAAAGAACATCGAAAATCCTTAAAAAACAACAGTTCAGGTGGTTAGCATTTGTCCATCATCAGATTGCAGCTTGTCAAACAAAAATTGAAAATCTTTGGTTTTAATAAATTTTCCTGGGTATAAATTCAAGAATTCAACATTTTTTTGTACAAGCTTTATCGTCAGTTTGAGAGGTACAGTATATGCTTTGGAAATACTATTGTGTAATTGTTGTTTATAGCAACATGCCGAGTAAAACACAAAAACCCTAATCGTCCACAGTCCTCTGAGACTTTCTATTCGTAAGAAATTAAAAAATATACACCATACAACCAAAATCTCAAAATATACTCCTTGCATTTCTTGCACCATGATTTTTGAAAGCCATACATAGAATTTTACATATTCTTCATGAAAGGTTCTCTAGGAAGCGACGTGAACTCCAAACGGTGACACAATCAGACAACCGGAGCTCACCACATAATCACTACCTGTATCTCCGCCTCCCACCTTTCCCCATATCCCAAAGAGAACTTAGCCACGCGCATTAACAACCTAATTTCTCTCCTTGACCTTCGAGAGAGGCGCCCACTTCATCGGGATTTGCTAGAGGATCTAGATCAGCGAATAGATTGAACCATGCCGACATATCTTTCCCGCCCTTTGCTGATTCGCCACCTTTACCCTTTCGGGCGGTGGGCGGAGTTTTAGAGTCTTTAACTGACAATGCGCCCTTAGGCGCACCATTCTTATACGCCTGTGGATCCGTCTGACGCATTTGCTCCAAAAGGAATGACGGCATAAACATACGATCACTTTTAATATTAGCATCGACCGTACTGTTTGGTGTAGCGGGATCACCAAGTGCTTCTCCACTTGATTGTAAATCGAGAACACTCTCCTCCTCAGTTGTACCGAACATGGACTGCCATTGACCACTGAACGAATTATTTTGCTCTGAATCAGTGATCCCCAAAGATTGATTACTAAGCACGTCTGACAGGATATCCATGTCTGTTTTCTCGCTACCATCAATTTTTCTATTTGCAGAACCAAACAGGAGATCATCCACAGACGGGCCTCTCCCATCCGTTACAGTAAGGTGTGAATCTATAATTGGAAAAAATAATTATTATAATAATCAAATAAACATGTAGCTCGTTATTTGTGAATTCGCCAAAATCAAAAGCCGCAAAGATGACCAAACCAAAATATCCACCCACGAATATAAATAAATGTAAATAAAACTTCTCTCTCTCTCTCTCTCTCTCTATAGATTTTCTTTTTATTAGTTCCATCTGTTTACTTGATGGTGTCATATTTTATAATTTTCAGTTATTTAAACAGTGTATGT
>JAYRBV010021066.1:0-11389 GCA_036023255.1 Mitrocomella polydiademata
TTATTGACTTATTTCTGTACATATTTGTTAAAATTTAGATTTTACACATAAAAGATGAATAACAAATTTAGTCACTGCTATATTTTTATAATTCTGAAATGGTAATTTTTATTGTTTTTTATTTATATTCCCGTCATTTCCAATAATTTCAAAAAAGTTTTGATGAGCTATTGTGTTCTTATGCTGCTACCGTTTGAAGCCATGTGGCTATTTTTTATTATAGAGACCATACTATTTATGTACATGGGTGGGCGTGTTGATTGACAACAAATTGTCTCACTTATTCAATATCGTTCCAAACTTGTAGATGTTGCTGCGAACAAAAAGTTCCTAGCTGAACAAGTTAAAAATCCTCACTTATTTGAGGATGATTTTTGTGATATTCACGTCGCTCGACTTGGATTCGAAACTAATTAGTTTCACTATCGTTCTCTGAATAGAAAACTAAAAAATCCTCAAAAAAAGTGACATATCCAGAAATATCAGAATAAATTTCGCAAGGACTCTGGATTGATCAACAGATCTAGCGAGGCACGTTAATCTTACAGTTAAGATAAGGAAGTTGCTCTTTCCTTGTATGTACAGAAAGATGAAATATGGTTTAAATATATGAGCCTCCCTCTAACTCTCTATCGACAACCTCGTTCCCAACCTCGTTTTACTTTTTTCACCATCTGATGGCACAAAGCAAGAAAGAGCCCAGGAAACCAGGTTGATCCATCGGTATAATTTCGCAACGAATAAACGTTTTACTTTCAGCTCTTCGCGATATGTAAATCAAGATATTTTAGTTTCAAATTATTGAATGTATGAAATCTAAATATTTAAGTAAAAAATTATCACAAACTGTGACGAAGGGCTTGGACATGAGAATGAGGAAGCATGGATAAATGCACCTGCTATCGAAAAATGAACCAGCTATACTTGATAGAAAACTATTTTTAGACCATTTTATAATAAACGCATCGAAGAGAAATTTCTGTAACCGTGCGGTTTCTTCCCTTAAGCCTTTATCGGGTCTCACAGGAAATAAGATTTCTCAAACTATCAAGACAAAGATAGTCCCAAAAATTTATTAAAAATTTGTGGTACGTTAAATTCTTTTTATCGGAAAGCATCAGAATCAAATACATAAGAGCACCACTAAGCAGATTCAAGAAAAGTTCGAACCGACTACCTTTTTCTAATTATTATTATTATTGTTATTAATCGGTTTTGTATTTCATGCATCCATAATTTACAAATGGTTCTTTTTGCAGAGGAAATGTGTATGATAAATTGTGATGTGTAGCGTGGATAAAAAATCGTAAAAAATATATAAAAAGTCTATAGAAAAACATACAAAATCATACTGTTAAATTTAAAAAGCCAAGTTGTGAAAAAGGGAGGATATAGATATGTTAGTGTACAACTCCCATCATAATTTCCTGATTTATAGTCTAACTCATAGACCTTGCAAAAAAACATTTATTTGTTAGAGGAATTCGTTTCGTAGCAAAAAACCTTAAAAGGGCCGGGAGGGGCTCTACGTCTGTCAACATAAAGAATTCGTGTTTGTTCCATTTTCCTATTATTTATCATTTATTATTAAATGCTTAAAAATAGTTGTCATGTAATTAATATAATATTTACATAATTAAAATTTCTGTTTTCTTTTTCGTTTTCAAATTAACACAAAATCAGTTTAGCAACGACCATGAATGCCAGTAAATAAGTGGCAACAGTGTTTTTGATCTGCACACCAGAGCTACCAGCTTCACCAGGGTTACCAGGCTTTTTTCTTGTCGTTCGTTGTGTTGTTGTTGTTGACGTGGTTGGTGGTGGGATGTAAATCTTGTCAGTGCAAGAAAATTGAAGCTTTTTGGTGGTTCTCGAAGCATCCCTGGCAGCTTTCAACAATGGATATGACCCATATCCACACACATCGTTGAAATCATCAAAGTCCAAATCAGAGACCATAAAACCTTTTAGTTTATAGTTAATCATAATATCTCGAATCTTATACTGGACACTTTCCGGGTCGTCATAAGCAATGAAGGTTTTACCGTCACTTCCGAATGGTGCTTTGACCAGACTGGACTGCGTGCACTGTCGGCTTTGGAACGACATCTTACAAACTTCGTAGTACGCCAGTTTCCCTTTTGTTTGTGTGAAATTACCAGCAAGGCCACCTCCTATGTAGACAGATGAACCAATGGTCCAATGGCTTTCTGGTCTTTTTAACTCAAACGTTTTCCCGAATGTTGCAAGTCCGAGGACAAGCTTCTTAGGATGGGCACCACGTAATAACCAATGTTTGATAGTGTTGTGAACTGTTTCATCATACGAATTGGTGGAGTAGCGACTATCTGTATGGTGGGCAGCATATCGAATTTGATTGGGAGAAGTATGGAAATTGTAGGTGATGACATTGATAAAGTCCAAGTTCTGCGAGATCTTATCAACTTCATAGGCACGATCAATAGCCAGCATATCTCCAGATAAAGTTGCTGTTACTAAGAGACCGTGTGCGTGGAAATGATGCTTCAATTCTCGGCAGAATGTCGTGAATTTGAATCGTAAATTTTTCGGTTCATTTGCTGCAGGAGTCCACGTAACATCAATTCCATCGAAACCTATAAGAATAATGAGTATAAAAATTGATTGCTTGCACATTCGAAATTTGATGACTCGAATTTTTCCTGATGAAATTTGAACATTTCACTCCAATCTCAGTGAGTTTGCTCAAAGCTTGATTTGTTGTAGCTTATTAGTAAACTAGAAATACAATTAAGGAAAAGAAAGCTGGAATGCGAGTCTTACCGTAATTTTTCAAATAAGTAGCTGCATATTGAAAGAACCTCTGACGGACATCTTGAGCATTCATCAAAATCTTCAAACTATTTACGTTCGCTTCAGACGAACCAAAGCCAAGCATTACATTTAATGACGAGTCACGTAATTTCAACTGGTTTAACTGAAAAATAGAAAAAAAAGGAAGATCAGATAATTTGAAGATATTTTTATATATTTGTACAGCTGCAAAATAAAATTTCAGTTGAATTCTACTTACAATGCTTTTGAATCCAATAACATTGATTTTGAAGATGGTTCCAAAACCCAACTGTTCAATGTTGCCGTCAGCGTACACCAAATGTGTGCATAAATCTTTCTCCAAGTTTTTCAGAATGTCAAAGCTACCTACTCCTGGTCGCTCTACTGCAGTGTCAGTGAAATAACAAACTCTAGAGTAGAAATTCCCTGGTGACACTGTTTTAGGTACAGTAGGTGCAAGTGTTGTTGGTGTTGTAGTTGTCGTTGTTGCAGTAGAAGAAGTTGTAGTTGTTGTAGAAGTTGTCGTTGGTGCATCGGTAATTATTACAGGTGCTTTGGTAGTTGTTGTCGTTGATTTAGTAGTCGCTGGAATCTCAGCAGTGGTCGTTGTGGTTGTGGTTGCTTCAACTGTCTTTGGTGTCTTTTCAGCTGTTGTTGTTGTTGGTACTTTAGTAGTTGCTGTCGTTGGTGTTTCGGTCGTTGATGTGGTTAAATCAGTAGTAGTATTGTTGGCTATTGTTGATGCTTCGTCGGTTGTTGTAGTCGATTTAGTTGTCGATGGTATTTCAGCAGTCGTTGGTGTTTCAGTAGTAGATGTTGTTGTAGTTGATTTAGTTGTCGATGGTATCTCAGTAGTTTCTGGTGTTTCAGTGGTTGCTATGGTTGGTGTTTCAGTGGTTGTCGTTTTTAATGCGGTTGTCGTTGTTGATTCGGTAGTTGTCGTTGTCGATTCGGTAGTTGTTGTTGTCGTTTCGGTAGTTGTCGTTGTTGCTTCGGTAGTTGTCGTTGGTATCTCGGTAGAAGTTATTTCAATAGGAATTGGAGTTGTACAACCTTGCTGCTGGATATCAGTACAATCTTGTTGTATCCGGCCTAAACCAAGTGCAATGTTTTTGGCAGTTTTGATCAGTGGGTAGGTTCCGAATCCACATTGATTTGCAAAATCGTCCAAGTCCAAGGTCCAAAATAAGAAACCTTTCATTTTCTTTGCAATCATTACATTCTGAACTTTCAATGCAATACTTTCCGGATCATCATATGATATAAAGTCATCTCCATAGATCATAGATCCATAGGGAGCGTCTACAGAACTTGACTTTGTGCAGACTCTACTCTTAAATGTACTTTTACAAATTTCATAGTAAGCTAAAAGCCCAGATGATTTTGTAAATAGCCCTGGCGAACCCCCTTTTTCTTGAGTAGCTACACCAAGAGCACTACAGGTACCTTCCAGTGCCATCGTTTTTCCATAAGCAGCCAACCCCAACACAAGTTTGTTAACGTCAGCTCCTTTGCTTATCCAAGCATCAATGGTGTTATAGACAGTTTCCTTTGAAGAGCCACTGTTCTTGGTCATATCGGTATGGTGGGCTGTTTTAGGTTCTGTTGGTTCGGTGAAATCGTACGACATGATACTGATGAAATCAACATTTTGTGAGATTTTGGCTACTTCGTATGATGTATCAATGTCCTTGATCTTACCATCAACTGCTACCGTAACCAAGAGATCTAGGACACTGAAAACTTGTTTGATTTCTTTCAAAAATTCACTGAAATTTTCCTTGTCTTCTGGGTGTCCTTTTCTCCTGGCAGGATATTCCCAATCGATGTCAATTCCATCGAAATCTACGATAGTAATAAAATGAATAAATCTTTAGGCATAATCAGTTATGGTGAAGACAAGTCATTCCCACCAAGAGATAACAATTCTTATCATGTGCGATATTTGAGAAAAACACACTGCCCAAAAACAGGTAGTCTAATACACAAGCCTTGACAGTTATAGTAAAGATAACTGTAAGACAGCTTCGTTTTGAAAAAAGATGCGCGTAGAGTATAACAAGACTTTGTTTTTACTTACTGTGTATTAAAAGAAATTTTTTTGCGGAGTCAATAAACGTCTTTCTATTTGCACTTGTTTTGACCATTTCGGTGAATCCTTCAGATCCATGTGTCCATCCACCAACAGATAACAAAATCTTCAAATTTGGATCTTCTTCTTTCAAGGCAATCACCTAAAATAAGTAATACAAAATTTCAATACATTGGCTTGATATGATTTACTTGGAAACACAACTCTTGATAGATGATAGACGTATCAGGAGAACAATTTCACTAGAACATACCTTTTTGTATTCAGTAGTCAAGTCATTCCACTCATAAGGTGCCAATTCGAAAGTATCTGGTTTCACTTTGGCAAAAGCATACATGATATGTGTACACAGTCCTTTCTCGTAATGCTTAGTAGCATCATATTTGGCAACTCCTGTTCTGTATTGTGCCCAGTTGGTGAAATAGCACACACGGATGTATTCTTTGTCAGGTTTCACGGTTGTTGTTGCTCTCGTTGTCCTTACCTCGCCAGTTGTCTGACAGTTGACTGAAGTTTCACGTTCATTTCGACATTGTGAAGTAACAGCTAACCCTTTTAGACTTCTGATGGCAGCTTTCACGATAGGGTATTTACCAGTGTTACAGTTGTTGGAGAAATCTTCGTATTCTAGTGACCAAAACATGACACCTTTCAGTTGCTTTTGGATGGTGATCTTCTGTATTTTATTGGCGACACTTTTCTCGTCGTCATATGCAATAAAGTCACTAACACTATCTCCATAAGGTGAAGATACTGTGCTTGATTCTGTACATACTCTATTGTTCCAAGACAGTTTACAGACTTCATAGTAAGCTAGGATTCCTGATTGTTTGGTGTAGGCACCAGCTACTCCGGTTCCATTAGTACTTGATCCAAGATCCCATTTACATTTATTTGTAAGCTTTGCTGTTTTTGCAAACAAAGGGATTCCTAAAACCAATTTGTTTGGTGCTGCACCTTTACTGAGCAAATCATTGATGATTGTGTAGAGACTTTGACCTGCATCAGGGTTCATATTGGCATGGTGAGATGTGGTAGATGCCTTAGCTGCTGGTACATCGTAAGACATAACGTTTATAAAATCTAAATGTTTTGAAATCTCTTTCACCTCGTACGATGCTATTTGACTAGGTGGGAAAGCTTGAGTGACCAGGAGACTATGTTTTGAAAAGACTTCTTTGAGTTCTTGGCAAAGCTTGGTGAAGTTTGGTTTATCGTCAGTTGTTGGTGATTGAACGCTCAGATCCAAACCATCAAATTCTATAAGAAGTGAATAAAACATTTAAAGATTCATTTTCAGACATTTTTTGAGCTTGGCATTTGTTGGCAATTTAGCTTATCTTTAAAAACAAACTTTGGAACTTACTGTAGCTTTGGATATATTGAAGGGCATTTTGAATGAATGTTGCTCTTGATTCTTTTGTTTTGATCAATTCACTGAACACTCCACGAACAGATAACAAAATTTTCAATTTAGTATCTCTACTTTTCAAGTGGTTTGCCTATAAATGAAACCGAGTTATATTAGTTAAAACTGAATTATTGTGTAAATATGAGACCGCCGGCCAGAACTCTCATAAATAAGTTTGAAAAAAATTAAACATTTGATGAATATCTTAAGCGACTTTTTTACAAAAGAATGGATGGTCTCAAAACCGTCCGATGAACTATATGTTGCGGAGATATTTTCTCAAGTTCTGCATAATTAATAATTTTGTGTGATGGAGGGGAATGGTACTGAGGGTGGTGTCCAATTAATAATCTTTCACACATGATTTGAAGTGGAAATTGAAATAGCATTTAATTAGGAAACCACCTATACGTGCAAAACGGATGTTATATCACTATAATTAGTGGATCATTTAACATGGAAATTAAGCTAATTTCCACTTTCCACCCCAAAAATCAGGTTATGTAACCTGCGGATGTTAAAATTTATAAAGTTTAGAAAATGTGTTTCCTATTTTAATAAATCTGCCAATAAAAAAAAGCGAAAAAAAGCGGCTAAATACCTTCACCTAATTGGGGTTTAATTGGATCAGGAGTTACAAATACTAATTAACTATTCTTAGTAAGATCTCTTATAATTAAAAGAAAATTGCTGAAATTCAATAATAGACCACGAGCATTTCAACCTTTAGAAATACATTATTACACGTACCTTTGGATAGCCAAGATATTGGTCATTCGATTCACTTGGACTGATTGCGAATCCATTAGTTTTCTTCTCCAAATTAGCGAAGGCGTAAATCATGTGTGTACAAATCCCTGGTTCGTAATGTTCAGAAGCATCAAATTTACCCAATCCTTGTCGATACTGTGACCAGTTAGTGATGTAACAAACACGAACATATTCACCAGTATTCAAGGAGGAGGTTGCTACTGGTCCGCTGCATGGCTTCTCTATGTGGGTACACGATGTGTATGTGGTTTCCTTGCCTACCAAAGCATCAATAGCAGCTTGCCACAGAGGGTATTTGCCGGTCTTACAAACTCCATTGAAGTCATCAAAGTCCAGTGTCCATATCATGATACCTTTCAAATCTTTTTGGTCTTTTCTCTTCACCAACCTGTTGACTTTCAAAGCCACACTCTCTTCGTCGTCGTAGTTGATGAAATCGGTACCCTTGGATGCGAAAGGAGCAAAGGCTTGGCTGTCCTTGGTGCACACTCGGCCTTCTACTTTCATTTGACAGATCTCATAGTAAGCAAGAAGTCCACCTTGACCAGTGTAGATTCCCTTTCTCCCGCTCTCACCTGTGGTTTTTGAAGACAGTCTCCAGTGACAAGCATCTACTAGTTCGGATGTCCTACCGTAGGACGCAATACCAAGGACCATTTTTTCTGGATCAGCTCCTAGCCTGATGTAAGTTTGAACAGTGCTATCCATACTTTGTAGGCTGCTCTGATGCATTGGATTCGTATCTGTATGGTGGTTGGCGTTTTTTTGCCAAGAACCATTTAGATCGTAGGCCATAACATTGACAAAGTCTAGATGTTTGAAAATTTCTGCAATATCGTATGATTCTTCAACATGGCGTGATTCTCCAATCACAGCAGCCGATACGATGAGCCCTTCCTTTGAAAATTGTTGCTTCAACTCTTTGCACAGTTTTGAAAAGTTGGGTTTATCTTCAGGTGAGGAACCGTCTCTTTTAGCTGGAAACTCCCAATCCAAATCTAAGCCGTCAAAACCTAATAGAAAAAAAGAGAAAAATTAAAAACAAACTTGATTCAATGTCCCAGTGGGCAACTCCAAAACCGGTTGGGGTTGAAAATAATTACCAGCTTCTACTGGGATGGGTAAACTGTGACTTATTTAACAAAGTTGGGCGTTCGAATCTATTGTCTGTATTGAATGAGACAGGGGTGTTCAAAAACGGTTTGAAGGCGTAAATAATAAAGAACCTTTGTGGGTTTACTGATAGTCGATTACTTACCCCAATTCTTAAGGTAAGATACGGCACTTGTGATAAAGGATTTTCTGGAGGCTTTGGTTTTCACCATTTTGGAGAATAATTTTGATCCGAATGTGTAACCTCCAACGGATAACATTGTCTTCAAGTTTGGATCTCTTGACTTCAAACCTTGTGTCTGTTAAAGAAAACCAATAACATTTTTAGGGATTTACTTCAAGTAAGTAACAGTTAACAGTTGGCTGTTGATAAATTGATTTGGAAGAAATTTGTGGCGAATAAAACCTGTTGCTGAAGCAAGGGGTTTCAATTTTTTTACTGTAAATTTATGAGGTATTGAAAACTCTAACCAGAATCAATTAAGATTCCTGTGTGAACGAATGGAATAATACTCTTTAGAAATGGAGATAATGACAGGAAGTTATACAACCAACTCCTGAATTACCAATCTCCTACAAAGCTTAAGTAAAAGAAATTTTATAAAAAAAGACATCACGTCCAAACTAAATCCTAGGATTTTCTTTTTCGATCGGTATAATTCCCCCTTCACTCCTTTTATGGGAATTTCTATTACACAAAAGGATGAGTTAGGATTAACGGGTTTATGAGGGTCGAGTGAATGTCCAACGAACAAAACACAGAGGCACTGATACACTTGAATGTGCTAATGTGTTTTCGGGGGGAAATTCGGGATTAAAATCAAAATTTTCATTAAAAATATTTCTATGAAACAGTGTCAAATCTTAAATGACTACGAAACATATTATTTTGCCTCCATCCGTAAAGGCATTGTGAGGGATCTCAAAATAAAGTACCAACAAATGAAAGCAGTGTTGCTTAGGAAATGACAAAACGGCAATTTGTTTGTTTACCTCAAAGTTTCTGAACAACATGAAATATTTCAGTCAGAAGAAAATGTCTTCCCTTTTGCTAGAAAGCAGACTAACCAATATTACCGGAGGTTAATTGTTTAGCAAGTCTATTTATTCTTGGTTGTGTTGCCCACACTAGACTTTGTAAGAGGAACTGTTACAAAACGATAGAAAAACACCGAACATTTAAGTGCTTCCAATATCCTCGGTACATAGGATCTGATGGTGTTTGACGTAAAATGAAACAGCGTTTATGTTTCACCCTTCAAGAAGGAAGTATATTATAAGTGTTTATCTCAACGAAACGAGGAAAATAGAATAGCTTATTGTACGTAAAGATTACGCGCGGTAAAGATTAACATTACATCAGGTCATGTTGTGATTGATACTTTTCTTATTCCCAGGGTGCAATTATGATAATGCTATTTCAGAATGAAGAAAATCATTACTCAAATTTGAGTAGTGGAAATAATTAGAGCTAATTTGTGGATTGATAATGATTGATCCATAAAAAATTGTGACGCAGTTGTTTGTAATGAAATGTAGAAATATTAAAGTGCCATTCCAAATCGTTTAAAAAATAATTCATATAGAGCCCTTCCAGTGCAAAATGGGCAAAGATTTTGATATTCAAATAGTTATAACGCGGTCATCCAAGCTAACGTCAATGTTCTATGCTTTGTTTTTTAGTAAGAACGAACCCTGTAAGAACATTTAAACAGCGTTGCTCAAAGATTTAAGAAAATTTAAGGTTTATTAATATATATATACCTGTTGGTAACCGATGGTTTGGTCATTATGCTCAACTGGAGCAATTACAAAATTGTTGTTGCCCTTATCTTCAATCTTGGCGAAAGCAAAAATCAAATGCGTGCATAATCCATGTTGATAATTCTTGCTGATGTCGTATTTGGCAATTCCCTGGCGATACTGCGACCAATTTGTCACGTAACAAACGCGAAAATATTCCGCGAAAATCACGGATGGTAAACAGAAGAGTAATAGTAGTGACTTCATGCTGATAATTTTTTTTTTCTTTCTCCACGACGAAATAAATATATGTTCCTTTCTTCAGAATGTCATTAGTGTATGTAACACCGTGGTTGTGTGTAGCCTGGTTGGGCAGGTGTACGCGAATATTTGTGAAACAGCTTTCAGCCAAACAGCTATTTATAATGAGGAACTAGGTCGTCACGTGGTCAATTACTTTGCAAAAACATAGGAAGTTATTCAAGATTTAATTATCTCTTTTCAAACATCGTTAAATATTTAATGAGAGTAATATTGAAACTAAATGCTAATTAATCTAGCAAAGTTTGATGTTGAAAATAAATCCGCTTATAGTCTGAAGTAATTTCAATTTCGTTTCCTTGACCTTTGCGTCTTATCTGTAAAATATCACATTAGAATTGGCTGATTATTATGAAATAGTTTTCAACCGTAAGAAAAGAATCAGTCTACGCACTGATGAATAGGTCATCCATGAATATTATTTTAATCTGATAATCCGTTATGCTGATGGACATGTCTGTTTTGAATAAACTTCAAACTTTTTGGTGGTAAAGCCATATAACAATGATTCGATCAAAAAAAACGGATTGGGGAATGGGCCTAGTTTCGAAAATCCTCCTTTAATTTAAAATTCGAATTATTTTGAGATATTCCTTTATTGTTATGAGAAACAATGAAATTGTCTGGGATTACGTAATCTAATTGTTTTTCCTAATTACTCTCTGACTTTATTCTTCCTTGTGTGCATTTAAACACCTTAATAAATGAATTATCATTTTCATATTTATATCCTTCCAAACGACACTTTAAGTTTCCATAAATAAATCAATAAATTTCTAATGTTCTTAAAACATTCAAATTCGTCAAAAAAGCTTGTGTGAATGGGGCGTTTTTATTGATAATGTGCATAATATTTATTGCATGTCGTTTATTTGAATAAAGTTTCGCGAGATAAACTTTTGCGAACCCTGAACTTTATTTGATAGATCTAGTCATTCTCTCCCTCGTGGCGTAATCTTTTAATTGGCCATCTTTAGGGCGTACTTGGCCTTCACTCCTGAATTTAGAATCTTCCACTGAAAATGTACGATCGTACAGTACGGTCCAATACTGGACACGTATGCTATTTCTTGCGATCGGCTTTCTCCAAGCTCTCCTTTTGCACAATAATTAACAAAACTTCA
>JAYRBV010021077.1:0-11388 GCA_036023255.1 Mitrocomella polydiademata
GAAATTAAAGTAACGTTTTGCTTTTTTAACTCACAAGGGAGTAATGCAAATCAGAGATCAATTAAGTTAAAAGTGTAAGGTTTTCAAACGACGTGGAATTACTTCATTTGAGGTCGTCGTATAGAAACAACGTTGAAATTACTGTAATTATATTTTATTTTGTGTCAAATACTTTATTTGTAAAGATTAAAAAATTTCAAAATAATTTTTTTGGTTTCATTTTGGCGAATACTTAAAACTTTAATCTGTTTCTTCGAAATTTTAACTGACGTCGTCGTCCCCGTTGACGTCGCACATACGTAGGGTCGCTAATATTTTCACAAACCTTAGACACGATTTGTGAACCGTTTATGAATGGTTATTAGGTTGGGGCCTGAACGAATGTAGGGTTTGCCTGGCTAACATTGTGGTCATAACGGAAAATCCTGTTTATGATAGAGTACCGTTAGTAAGGACAGAGGAGGGGTCGATAGGTTGCGGGGTGCATAGAAAAGCGGGACGTGTAAAACAAGACGTTCTTACAACTTGAAATAATTATAAGGAGGAATTATGCAATAATGTCGATTATCATTCGCATGTTAACAAAGACAAGCGGACGCAAAAGGGCATAGCTCGAGACAAAAGCAACGTCTGATTCTATTGTCTGATATCTCATACGCGGGATATACAAATTCACAGACAATGCAATTGATTTTCATAATGAAATATTTTTTCCCCGTCATTCCGGGTTTTTTATTAAGAGGAAATAGTTTTGGATGAATGCTGCTTATCTTTATGGCATTCCTGTGAGTAATGCAAGTGATGCATAGTCTTCTTTTATTAGCAAACGCTTTTATTTTTTGACGCACTACCGTAGTACCTCTAATTTAGTGCGCCCTCTAATTAATGCGGATGGCATAGATATATAAAACATAGATATTTTATCCCCCCTTATTATTAGTGCGGCATGACCAAAATAATTATTTTTTTGCCGCACTAAATTAAAGGTACTACGGTAGTTGTCTTTTAGCGTGTAACGGGATATCTACCAAAAGAAGAATACACCGTTTCAACACTAGAAATAATGTCAAAATTTTACATCAAAACCGATCCAGACGGCTGCTTATAATCTGTCATTGCCAAATATCGTGCAAGCACTTGTTTATGTTTCATCATAAATATGAATGCTACCATGGTAACCTATTCCAGTGCTATAACCAATGAGGTTCCTGCGTAGTTTAAAAAGCACATACAATTGAACATATTGAAGAAAAATGGTGCACAGCTTTCCTCGCTTTGACTCAATCAGCAAATAGTTAGTCTATAATATTCTTGATCACTCCTCGGCCACATTTATATTTTAAATTACTAACGTGATATGACTCATTATGCCAGACCTGTATTTTTAACCTTATTCAGACTGGGGGGGGGGAGGGTGAAACAAATGTCAAAAACTTTACGAACTTACGAAGAAATTACTGTTACAATTTCAAACTTTGCAAGAGTGTTAGCCTATGCTCGTTCGGCCCAAAAAGCTTGCTGTTAGGGCCTCTGCAGTCAATCCAGTCTAGTGATCCTTAGTCCCGTACATAAATCCCGCTATTTTGACCTGGAGAATGCATTGCGCATGTGTAACGAATAATACTGACGTCAGTCGGCCTTGTATTGTTATGTTAACTAATTATGCGGGAGGAAGAAATATAGGTCGGGATAACTAGACTGGATTTGTTGCAGAGGCCCTAACAGCAAATATTTTGAACCGAACAAGCACAGGCTACAAGTAGACTAGTTAAAGTCTTTCATTTCTAGTATAATCATAGTCGAACTTCTTTATAACGCGCGTACGTTATTTAACAACAAAGATGGAGAGTGATAGCCAGGTCGGGATTTAGTAAAAAAATGTTATTTTTTTCCCGTGCCGTACAATTTACAGGTCAGTTTAGTGACAGTGTTATGTACACAGAGATACGGCATAACAACAGGCTAGCAAGCTAGTCTAGTTACAAGAGTCTTTATTTTATCAAGAAAAGTATGCTTACGTATATAAAATAAAAAAAATAACATCATATTTCCCTAATGGCGCAATGAATTATTTTTGCACTTTTTGGCGTGCTGTAATAACTCAGGACTTAATGTTTTTAAAAATCGATGGAATTTATTCGATAGGAAAGCACGCCTTCTACCTTTCAGAATATTGAAACAGATTTGAAAAATTTTATGTCATTCTTGAGATATATCCATCTTTAAAACCCTTTTAAATAAAGAGGAATTTTGTTTATCTAAACGTTACGGAATGTTCAAACTCAAATGACCTACCGTTGACCTATTCATTGTATTGAATATATATCGTGCCTCGTAAGATTTTGTTTATATCGCTTTCTCCTTTTTAATACATCGCTGCCACATACCAGCTTAAGTGGTATAGCTCATTCGTTTTTCCCACAGGGATATCGATTTCTGTTTGAGGATATGTTGCAGTTGCTATGACGTTGTCAGGATTAGCGGTAATAATGGTATGCGTGATGCCATAAACATCCAGCACTTCCTAACGACACAGGAATACCAACTTCTAAAGTTGATATCTTTTACCACCAAACTATTTAGATTCGCTCTTTCTCCCTTTTAAGATTTTATTCACATGCTCTGGAATACCGAATAATCCCCACCCCGTTTATTAACTTTCGAATTTTATATTTATACTAGCTGGTAAACCAGTGTCGCAAGGACGCTGAAGAGACCCAGCTTTCGTCCGTCGATAGAACGCGCACCCTTCGGGCTTGCTTTTCCAGAAAATAAAAAAATAATTTGGACAAAAAAAGTTTTTCTCACTTATTTCTCCCACAGCTCGGCTACCATTAATGCGTACATACATAAAGAATACGGCTTTTATAATAAGATTAGCTCCAAACTAAAAAATGTTTCTTTTTTCACGGGACAGAATATAAACACCAAGGATTCCCGTTGTAAAGTCTCTTAGAAAAATTTGGAAGAGCAAAGCAGAGACAAAAAAGTGCCTCGATTGTTCCCGACTAAAATAACTGAAAATAACGTGACTTTTGCACGTAAAAAACGGTAAGTTTGCATTCTGTGTCGTGAATGTTTGGTCAACCATTTGCGAGAAGGATAAAAAAGAAGTAGATGTATGATTATATACTTGATCACAAATTATGAAAATATATATAAAGTATTTGTGGGAGTAGATTAATAAGGCTTATAAGCACACAATTGCATAATTTGTGTTAATAACGCAAACAAATTTAATTTCTTAATCCTACCGTAATCCAATGCAAACACGAAACATTCCATGGTTTGGTATTTTTCCACCAAAAAGGGGAGGGGTTGAGATGTTAAGTCTTTTTAGTAAAAGAGCATTGATGGAATAATGTTTTTTTCCTTATTTGGTAAAAATTTATTTTGAAGACTAATCACATATAATAAGTTTTTAAAAAAACAAATTAAAATAACTAGGATAATTGTTAGGTACTAGCACGAAAATCACTCCAAAAACGTCAGTTAAACACACTAATAACATGCAATACAACGTCTTCACATCTATTGTTATTGACGTCAATACAAAGACCTGGAAAGTCGCGCGGATCCTTTTTAGAACGTCGAGTGTTGGCGCGCAGCGCGTGGTATTAAAAGCGCGTATAAGCGCCCATACTTTGTCTTTATTGTTTTATAGCGCAAGCAGTGTACATTTGGAGCGTTCGATGCTGCATTAGCAGCTAGTAAAATTATATGGATGTTAACCGAACATTGTCAACGGTTTATGCACACTATAATCTATATAATAATAGCCGTGATCTTTATCTATCTACGCATTTCGAAATGGTATCCAAAGCTGTATAATTTCAAAAGTAAAAATAAAATTTTCGAATTTATTTTGTGTGAAATGTTTTTGGGCCTAAATTCTTTTGGTCCAAAATTATTATTTTTTAATTCCCCCAATTCATGTGGCTAAGGAATTTTCTCAAATCTAGTTAATTAGATCAGTAGGGATTCTCATCACTAAATTTATTACCAACTCCCTACCAAATGCCCTACCATTTCGCGATTGATTGCGCCCTTTTCTTAGCATTTTATCTTTATGCGTGACTGCCAATCATTTTCGTGGAACTACAATTAAGCCTCAGTCGTAAACATGAAGGGATGAACATACACTGTTTCAACACTATAACAAAGGCCAAACATGTTACACCAAACCGGATCTAGATCTTATGAGCTTAGATACCACTTGAAAAAACAATTAACGGCATAACACAGATTTTATATATAACACATAGCTAACGTTTATGTTGCATGTTTCATAAAGGGAAACCGGATGAGTTTAGTGTAAAATTCATAATGGCAGAAATTTGCATCGAAAAGGTGTTCTCATTGTTATGGCTGTTGTATCAATCACAGCTCATATAAATAATAGTTAAAGGAAACTTATCAATCTAACTAAACTTCCTTTTTTTCCTTTTTTGTTCATGGGATATTATATAATTTACTAGCTAATAATCATCAATATTTCCACGTAAACCTTTTCGAAAATTCACTAATCGTCTGATTTCTTTTGCCTTTAAATCCGACCGTCACCTAGCCCTCACCGTCACCGTCACCTAGCCTCTACCAGGCTACCGTACGGTACGGAAAAGTTTTTTCCTTTCATTTTTAATCAGAGTTTTGTACAAGCTAATCTGGCCACTTTAAAAATTTCAAAAAAAAGCTGGCTTGAATTTTATTCCGCGTGATGTATTGTATCATCGGTTTGGTAGGGACTGATTTAGTGAACAACTTGACGAACATTAAGTTTGGTTAAGATACTAGACTCGTAACCTGCTGGTCGGGAGTTCGAGTCCGCCACCGGTCACAGTGACGAGGATAACCTAGGTTCCGTTGTAGGGCTTTCGCAACCCAGGCAGGACCTTTATTGTACTGAATTGGTTATCCTGGGTAAATATTCGTCAATAATAATAATAACTAGCTGCTAATGCAGCGTCGAACGCCGCAAATGTACACTGATTGTGCCTAAAAACAAAATATGGGCGCTGCGCGCTTTTAATACCATGTGCCGCGCTGCGCGCGCCTCGTTACTTGGCGTTCTAAAAAAGTGCGCTATTTATCTAGGTCTTTGATTGACGTCAATCATGTGAAAACCTTGCATTGAATCTTTGTTGTTGTTGTTTTGTTAACTGACGTTTTTGGAGTGAAATTTTATTTTCGTGTGGTGTGGCCAAGATTGTTAGTAACAAAACTAAAAACTCTAGAATGGTCAGCGTGCCATACACCATAAATAAGTTTTCTTAGAAAATTTAGGTTTAATACAAAAAAACCGCTTACTTAAATACTATAGTGAGTAAGAATTTATTTATATACATGACGCTTGCGTACGCTCTGCAGTTTAGCAAAACATACTCATAGGGTTTTCTTAAGATAACAAGTTAATATGCCCACCGAATGATAATTATAATTGGCGCATTACAATTATGCTAAAGTTTCCTGTTTCAGCGAAAAATACTTATGAAATAATGAGCTTGCATCATGTGCTCCAATGTCATTATACATTTTGCAGTTTTTTAATAATTTATTTGCATTTTGTTTGCGTTTCACTTACGACAAATGATTTAATAAAAATACGTAATCGAAATTTCTAGAATTTCTATGAAATATTGTTCCCGGTGACTAAATTTTTTTTTTTTCTTTTTATAATTTTAAACAATTTTCGTAAACAAGTGAAATTTTATTTAAAATTCAGAGACAAAGAAATAAAAATAATCTAACTCCCACAAAATTAACTTGAAATGATTGAATTGACTCAGTAAACTACAAAATTTTGTAATTTCATCATATTATTTTTTATTTCCTGACTAAAAATCTCATTTGTTTGATGGTTGATACACCCACACTAAAGCCATAAAATCTATTAACAATGTTTTAAGCAATTTACACGAAAACGCCCACCGTCAATCCTAAATATGTGTTTAATGATTTTTGTATGGTAGAAAAAATTGTGGTGTTGAAACAATATATATTCTTTAAGGTACAAACCTGAAATAAAGAACTTTGTTCTAATTGATGAACTTCTTGGACTCATTGACCAAAACAATCACCTTTTCGACGATAAATTCTATCATTATGAATGTTACACTAAACTCGATTCAGTTTCCTCTTTAGCTATACAATTTTAACTTTTATTATTCATCGGAGAAATGTGCTGCCGTTTATGTTTTAAGGGAAAATTTCATTATGTGTTAATAGCGTTAAAAGTTTTCCCAAGGTGGTACCTAAACTTATTAGTCAAAAGGTCTAGATCGGTTTTGGTGTGAACTTTTGTGAAATATTTTCTAGCGTTGTATAAATGTTTATCCCACATATAATTTAATTTGTTTCGTTTTGGCATAAAGAAGAAGCAGCATGTAAATGTTACTTAGAAGCTACAATCTTAATCACAATTTAACATACTTGGGTACTGTACCCAAATTTTCAAAATCCACAACAAATCTTCCCGGCAAATATTATTATAAAGATTTATCTAAGAGCCTTCAGTTTTTTTATATATTTTTGCTGTCGAACAAACTGATTAATCTTGTCGATTTTAGTAGCCTAGTACCATATGCGAATCGACTCGACTTTCTTGGCAAAAAAAAACAAACTTTAAGCCTAGCTTTACACAACCAAATTTGGCGTTTTTTGCTCTCTGTCCCAAGAAATCACGACTAGGATTGAAGTACTGATAGCATCTTTTAACACTGTTTACAAAAACCGGAGGGTCTTGATAATATTTGTTCTGTTTGAACTTAATTGTAAAGATAGACGCTGAACTGAATTAGCTCAAGAAATTTGAAAAAAAAACGGTAAAAATTGATTGACTTTGAGATTTGATCGAGTTGGACCAATTTTCGTATAGTGTTTTATGTTCATGATTTATATTAATTGTCAATGAAAAACAAAATAATGAAAAATTAAAAAATTGACATTTTACTAATAATAATGACAGTATTGGTATAGTGCTCGTTTACCGCGAGTATAATCTGACTTAGTCATATCAAGATAAGTACTCGTTGCCTTCCAGTTACGCATTTGGCAGCATGATCAGAAAGTAAGAGGCGTAAAA
This sequence comes from Mitrocomella polydiademata, assembly GCA_036023255.1. Lineage (NCBI taxonomy): Eukaryota > Metazoa > Cnidaria > Hydrozoa > Leptothecata > Mitrocomidae > Mitrocomella > Mitrocomella polydiademata. Next base: position 7,082 of record JAYRBV010021077.1, read on the forward strand.
TTCATGGGTAGCAACAGCCCCCCTTCTCTAAAGCAAGTTACAAGCAAATGGAAAAGGGAGGCTTAATATTTGAACACATAATGAATACGCAGGTTGAATGAAAATTGATAACTGGATAACTTTTACACTAGCTTAAGCCGCAGCAATTATCCCGAGAATTACTGTAAATTGAAAGTATAATTTGGTAACGTTAATTGCAACCGCATTGGTGTAGGATCATAATTTCCGGGGAAGTTTATCAACTCATGACACCGCGAAGGACAAAAACCGATTTAATGAAGACCAAAAAAATAGGTTGAAGGAACATTTTGTGTTAGTTCGTTTTTGTCATATTTATCTCGCAAGCTTTTTCTTAATATTAAATTCTTTCTTTATCTAGGCGTAGAGTAATGTCTCAAAACCCTATGTTTCATATATACCACAAAGTGAGTTCATGAAGATACTCAAATATTTGAAATGAACCGTTAAACATTTCTCACACAAACATATAGTTCGTGTTTCAGTTCATGGTTAGTCCTTCTTTTATATAGAAAAGTCTCTTAAATGTGTTTGTAAAATCGAGGCAAATTTCGTCAAATGCCTCGTTCTTCCAGCCTTCCTTATGAGGTTTTGACAAGTGAACATGAATTGAAACTTAGACATCCTCCTAAATATGCAATTAGGCTTAGCATGCTCCTTTCGCGAGTTCTAAATTACTTGGTAACATGTTTGATCGCTTTATTTGATACACTTCAAATGTTATGATGAAATCAATTTATTTTTTAATGGAATTTTATATCCCGAACTGTAAGAATACGCTTATTATGAAGTCAACAAAAAGTTGACGTCTTTGAAAACACGATAATATACTTCGCATTTTCCAGATTGAAATAAATAAAACAACCACTTATCAATGTGCAAGTTGACAAATGATAACTGGTAAATTTCCTTAATAAACAATGTTTCAAATCAACCCACGAATGTATGTCAACAAGAATTTACTGTAAATTGAAAATGTAATTTTGCAACGTTAATTGAAACCGAAAACAGTGGGAGAAAACTTCCTGGGGAATTTTTATCAACCCTTATAATAATTGCACAAAAATCGATTCAAAGAAGTCCAAACAGAGGGATGGATAAAGGGGGATTTCTTGTTTGTAATATCAAACAGTTTACCCCACTTCTCCACCAGTCTCAATCTTTGTACCGTTGTGAAAATTAAACGAGCATTAATGAGGATTTCCACTAATTTTGCTTTTTGGACATCAATACACCTTTTCGACTAAACTCGATTCAGTTTCCTCTTTAGCTATGCAAGATTAACTTTTATTATTCATTGGAGAAATGTGCTGCCGTTTATGTCTTTATTTAAAAATTTATTATATGTTAATAGCGTTGAAAGTTTTCCCAAGGTGATGCCTAAACTCATTAGGCAAAAGGTCTGGATCGAATTTGGTGTAAAACTTTTGACATTTTTTCTAGTGTTGAAACGGTGTATAGGACAGGACAGGACAAGACATACGCTTAAACAATAAAAATGCCGTTCTCTGCTAGTTTTATTGGTTATTATACGTATTCGTAAACAACCATTAATCACCTCTGGATTAAGTTCTCAAAGTGTATTAATAAAATTTAATTGCGTTAATTTCTGTAATTGCTGTAATGACCTTAAGCGAAATTTCTTAGGACGTCCAAACTGTATTCTACTTCTGGACGTCAAAGCAATTCCCATCTAACCTCTAAACAATGTTCTTTCTTTTGCCCTATCAATGAAAGATTGCATTCGTTCCACTTCTTTGTCTCTGATGTATGGTTTCACAGAAATGACTACGGATTTGTATGTTTACATATATTATTATTTATTTTAGAAGAATTGAATTGCAATAAATAATTAATTATAATATCCTATTTTTGTATGAAATATCTCTCTTTTCAAATATATATATACTTGTATATATCAATATTATATATTACTATATTTTAAATATATAAAATATATTTTATGAATTCTTAATTTACTTTGGGAAATTCAATATACTGTGTTATGTAATAATATTTCTGAGTAAATTTTGCATTTGGTTTTGTAGAATATATCTTCCATTTCTGTTAAATCTTCTTTGTCATAGTGAATGGCTGTGCACAATATAAAGTGTTTTCATTGGCTTTATAACTCCAAAAAACACGAGACTCGCTAAACGCATAGTCTCTTTTATCGGTTGCTGAATGACATTTTATTCAGAAGTCGTTTTCGTTTTTTGTATAAATGAGAGTAGTCTTCCCTGTGTCATTTTTTAAGCCTATAATTAACTAGGCATTGATGATTTGATTCATGATTTGATTCATGGTCAATTTCTTGAAAACATTTGTCCCATAAATGCATTTTTTAGATTCTATCCACGCGCTTTGCCAACCAAAAAAGTGTTCCGATATTTTCTTCAAATTCGGATTTAAGTGGATTTTCCATCCTTGTCATTTAACATTGTTATTTCCTTGAAACATTTCGTCCCAGAATGCATTCTTTACTTCAGAATCTTTAACACTCTCAGTAGGATTGTGATGGTTGTTTTCGAGGTTCGTTTTGGCATCAAATATCTTTTTGATTTGATCGTGGAGAACTTTGCGAAGCAAAAATCCTGAAAGAACAAAAAATAAGGAGAAAATTAGTTACTGATGTCAAACATTACATATAATGAAGGGTAGGTTATTTAAATTTACCCTCTTGTAAAAGGAGCTTTTTGATTTTGTGCAAAAACTATTATATTTAAAGCATAGAGATGTTGAAAAAAATGCCTTTACAATCAATTTAAACAATTATTCTACACATCATTTTCCTGTTTTCCCAGCCTACTTTATAGAAACCTCGTTTACGAAACAACAACAGCATCGATTTGTAAACAAGCCTGTTTAAAAAGATTGTACACCATCTGATTAATTTAAATCTCTTGTGACGTGGCATTGTTTGGCAACGTAGTGCAATAGGAGGAAGTAATCTTTGTCATAGGAATTCCTTAGTGGTAGGACCAATGCGCCATATAATAGACAATGGATAATACCCAACTACATTTCATAGTTCAATCGTGGAAAATTTCGAATAAGGACTGTAGTTTATTTATATCGCTGGGTAACTGTTTTAACCTCTCCCTATCCGTCATTTTGGGCAATTGGTTGTCATTTTTGTTTGTTTTCTAATTGCTAAAAAGCAACAAAGCTAATTAGGTAGAGATTACATTAGATTACCCAAGCAAAAAAAATAAAATAATATTGACTCAACAATGATCTTGGGCTACTTCCAAAACGAATAGGAAACAAAAACATTGAAATATAACGTTTAACCAACGTGTAGGCTGCTAGAGAGTTGACTCATTGATGGGAATGTAATTTTACAGAAAAGAATCACTCGCGACGTTACGACAAAACATGGGAAACGGGAAGGCAAATACCGTCGAGACCAAATCATTATATTTTCTTTTCATTTTCTCTTATTTCACCGTAATTAATTTTTATTTCTTCATTTCTTCAAACAATTAGCGATTGTGTAGTTATTTTTAATGTTTGAAACACAATGCCATCTAATAATAGAAGACATCAATGACAGCAGCGAATTTTCTAGTGAGTTCAACGGCACAAAAAATAGTTTTTATGGCCCTAATTAAATAGCGATTTTTTGGTGATCAAAAGTAGCGAGTTATTCCCTTTGAATGTTCGCCGGTTGTCACAGTATAATGAGCGCGCATTGTCCATTCACTGCATTATTGCGCAATTAAAGGGTATTTTTAGGTTATGATAGGGGGGAAACCTGTCATTGCTGTCAGCGCGCAACCATGAATCACCGTACTTACGGTCTGGAGAATATAAATGATCGTTTCCGGGTTTTAATAAATAATTATTTTATTAATTTTATGGAGTTTTAAAAAACAAAACAGGCGTACGAGCTGGAATGAGTCATTTGCGATTAAAAAAAGGAAATGACTGGCACACTCGTATTTTTGTAATTGCCTGAAGTGCTTAAAGACTCATCATTAAGGCTTTATTGAGATATTCCGACAAAGTGGGATTACTAGGTTATATGCAAGGTTAAGTGATATGAGATTATATAGACACGGTTCGCTTGTACATCAGCTGTACCTAAAACAAAGGCGGATCTAGGAATGACTGCAGACACGTGCAGAAGTGTGAAATGTGATTAAAATATCGCTAGGCATATAGATAGCAATCGATGGTGACATTTTGCTTTTCTCCGCATATCTTAAGTCAATAGACCTTATCGGAGTTTCAGTTATCGTGGTGCATTCTGGTCGATAGCCCTCTCTTAGGAATTAAAGAATATT
>JAYRBV010021088.1:1195-11388 GCA_036023255.1 Mitrocomella polydiademata
AGGTTCGGGCGTTGCCTCAACTTCTGCAACTGGTTCTGGTGTAGCTTTAACATCTGCAATAGGTTCTATTGTAGCTTCAACTGCTGCAGCAGGTTCTGGTGTAGTCTCGACCTCTGCAACATGCTCTGGTGTAGCCTCAACCTCTGCAACAGGTTCTGGTGTAGCTTCGACCTCTGCAACAGGTTCAGGCGTTGCCTCAACTTCGGTAACTGGTTCTGGTGTAGCTTCTGCTTCTGCAACAGGTTCTGGTGTAGCTTCTACTTCTGCAACAGGTTCGGGCGTTGCCTCAACTTCTGCAACTGGTTCTGGTGTAGCTTTAACATCTGCAATAGGTTCTATTGTAGCTTTAACATCTGCAATAGGTGCTGGTGTAGCTTCTACCTCTGCAAGAGGTTCTGACGTTGCCTCGACATCTGCAATAGGTTCTGGTGTAGCTTCTACCTCTGCAACAGGTTCGGGCGTTGCTTCAACTTTGGTAACTGGTTCTGGTGTAGCTTCTGCTTCTGCAACAGGTTCTGGTGTAGCTTCTGCTTCGGTAACAGGTTCTGATATAGCTTCTAATTCTGCAACAGATGCTAGTGTAGCTTTAACATCTGCAATAGGTTCTGGTGTAGCTTCAACTGCTGCAGCAGGTTCTGGTGTAGTTTCGACCTCTGCAACATGCTCTGGTGTAGCATCAACCTCTGCAACAGGTTCTGGTGTAGCTTCGACCTCTGCAACAGGTTCGGGCGTTGCCTCAACTTCGGTAACTGGTTCTGGTGTAGCTTCTGCTTCGGTAACAGGTGCTGGTGTAGCTTCTACCTCTGCAACAGGTTCTGACGTTGCCTCGACATCTGCAATAGGTTCTGATGTAGCTTCAACTGCTGTATCAGGTTCTGGTGTAGCCTCAACCTCTGCAACATGCTCTGGTGTAGCCTTAAACTCTGCAACAGGTTGAGGTGTAGCTTTGACCTCTGCAACAGGCTCTGGTGTAGCTTCAACCTCTGAAACAATTTCTGGTGTAGCTTCTACTTCTGCAACAGGTTCTGGTGTAGCCTCGGCCACAAGAGGTTCTGGTGTTGCCTCGACCTCTGTAACAGGTTCTGGTGTAGCCTCAATCTCTGAAACAGGTTCTGGTGTAGTTTCGATCTCTGCAACAGGTTCTGTTGTAGCTTCAACTTCTGCAACAGGTTCTGGTGTAGCTTCAACCTCTGAAATAATTTCTAGTGTAGCTTCTACCTCTGCAAGAGGTTCTGGTGTAGCCTCGACCTTTGCAACTGTTTCTGGTGTTGCCTCGCCTTCTGCAACAGGTTCTAGTGTAACCTCGACCTCTGAAACAGGTTCTGGTGTAGCCTCAATCTCTGCAACAAGTTCTGGTGTAGCCTCTACCTCTGAAACAGTTTCTGGTGTAGCTTCAACTGCTGCAACAGGTTTTGGTGTTGCTTCAATCTCTGCAACAGGTTTTGGTGTAGTTTCTTCCTCTGCAACTGTTTCTGGTGTTGCCTCGCCTTCTGCAACAGGTTCTAGTGTAGCCTCTACCTCTGAAACAGTTTCTGGTGTAGCTTCAACTGTTGCAACATGTTTTGGTGTAGCCTTAATCTCTGCAATAGGTTTTGGTGTAGTTTTGACCTCTGCAACAGATTTTGGTGTAACTTCGACCTCTGAAACAGGTTCTGGTGTAGCCTCTACCTCTGAAACAGTTGCTAATGTAGCCTCGACCTCCGCAACATGCTCTAGTGTAGCTTCGACCTCTGTAACAGGTTCTGGTTTAGCTTTGACTTCTGTAACAGATTCTGGTGTAGCCTCTACCTCTGCACCAGGTTCTGATGTAGCCTCTACCTCTGCAATAGTTTCTGGTGTAGCCTCTGCCTCTGCAACAGATTCTGGTGTAACCTGTATCTCTGCAAAACGTTCTGGTGTAGCCTCGACTTCTGCAAAAGGTTCTGGTGTAGCCTCGACCTCTGAAACAGTTTCTGGTGCAGCTTCTACTTCTGTAACGGGTTCTGGTGTAGCCTCTACCTCTGTAACAGGTTCTGGTGTAGCCTCTACCTCTGCAATAGTTTCTGGTGTAGCCTCTACCTCTGCAACATATTCTGGTGTAGCCTCTACCTCTGCAACAGATTCTGGTGTAACCTGTATCTCTGCAAAAGGTTCTGGTGTAGCCTCGACCTCTGAAACAGTTTCTGGTGCAGCCTCGACTTCTGCAACGGGTTCTGGTGTAGCTTCGACCTCTCTAACAAGTTCTGGTGTAGCCTCGACCTCTATAACAAGTTCTGATGTAGCCTTTACCTCTGAAATAGGTTCTGGTGTAGCCTCTACCTCTGCAACGGGTTCTGGTGTAACCTCTACCTCTACAATAAGTTCTGGTGTAGCCTCTACCTCTGCAACAGATTCTGGTGTAACCTCTACCTCTGCAATAGGTTCTGGTGTAGCCTCGACTTCTGCAAAAGGTTCTGGTTTAGCTTCGACCTCTCTAACAAGTTCTGGTGTAGCCTCGACCTCTATAACAAGTTCTGATGTAGCCTTTACCTCTGAAATAGGTTCTGGTGTAGCCTCTACCTCTGCAACGGGTTCTGGTGTAACCTCTACCTCTACAATAAGTTCTGGTGTAGCCTCTACCTCTGCAACAGATTCTGGTGTAACCTCTACCTCTGCAATAGGTTCTGGTGTAGCCTCGACTTTTGCAAAAGATTCTGGTGTAGCTTCGACCTCTCTAACAAGTTCTGGTGTAGCCTCGACCTCTATAACAAATTCTGAGGTAGCTTTTACCTCTGAAATAGGTTCTGGTGTAGCCTCTACCTCTGAAACGAGTTCTGGTGTAGCTTCAACTTCTGCAACAGGTTCTGATGTAGCCTCAACCTCTGAAACAGTTTCTGATGTAGCCTTTACCTCTGCAACAGATTCTGGTGTAACCTCTACCTCTGCAATAGGTTCTGGTGTAGCCTCTACCTCTGCAATAGGTTCTGGTGTAGCCTCGACTTCTGCAAAAGGTTCTGATGTAGCTTCGACCTCTCTAACAAGTTCTGGTGTAGCTTTGACCTTTCTAACAAGTTCTGGTGTAGCTTCAACTTCTGCAACAGGTTCTGGTGTTGCTTCAACTTCTGAAACAATTTCTGGTGCAGCCTCTACCTCTGCAATAGGTTCTGGTGTAGCCTCTACCTCTGCAACTGAAGTTATTTCATGTGTACTTTCAATTGTTGTAGATTGATGTATCTATAGATGAATTATTCAAGTTGTATTTTGAAGACATTTAAGAGCTTGATAAGAGCGATTGAGAAAATTCTAAATGTATTTTTCTTGGCATAGGATCGAAATTAGTCTCTACGTAGAATCAAATTAAAATTTGAGTCGTATGAACAGACTAGATAGAAATTAGAAGTTAAACTAAAGTAATTTATTGTCTTTCCGTAATAGCTACCACTTCGTAAGATAATGCAGCTTCTTTAACTTCTTTCAAAAATTCGAACAATTTTCTCTCAAAAGATATTCACTATTACAATAGACCAGGCCTTGTCATTCTTTTTGGAATACTTTGCAAACCTTAAAAAGTTAATTTCTTAATGAGTAGTAGTTTAATAAAGCTGCTAATCTTTTACTTTCATCTGATCTTATCTTAACAATTTTAGATGCATACTCTCCGGTGCTTAAACGGGGTGGTTTTATTAAACGTCGGAGTCGGAATTTTACCAAAGAGAGGAAACAAAAAATAGTGAAAAAGTTGAAAAAAATAGGGATTTAGAAGATAAAGAATATTAAGGCATAATCGTTGATTTTTCTGTTTGTTTTGCAGAAAATACAGGAAAATTCACTTTTTGAGACAATAAGCACTTCAAATCTGAAATTAATAATCGGGGGGGGGGTCTTAATAAGCTCCGTCGGGGTCGGAAAAAAACACGAAAATTAATAAGTGTCCCCACCGTCTATTAAGCACCGGAGAGTAGATAAGATGTCTGACCTTACACGTGACTTTTATATTTATTGTAACGCAAACGTGGTTCAGGTCATCGATTATCACAATTAATCATGAAAAACTCTTACTGGAGTTGTTTTGTAACCTGAGGTGGAGGCCCTCTTTCTTTTCTCAAATTCTTGAGAATTTTGACAAACGACAGTATTATTGTATTTAAAGGTATTATGTAATCAATCAAAACTAATGCGTGCTATTTTGAATTCATAATAGGCGACTTGGTTTAAATTGGATTTATACATTGTTTTAATAAAAGGATCAGCCGGTGTTTTAAAAATTTGTTTTCCAAACAGTTTCTCTCTTCTTTTTTCTTGATCTATAAAAAGGTTTACTTATTTAAAATTCCTGCGTTTACTATAAGAAACGTCGCAGGAGGAGCGCTACTGTTCGTTACTGTTCGTTAATATAAGGAACCCAATTCCACATAGGAACGAATGGAGCAATAACAATAATGTATCTATTTTTATTACCTTTGCAATTCATGATATTTACGTCGCTCGACTTCGAGAAGAAACTAATCAGTTTCGAAAGAAATCTATTGTTCTCTGGGTGGCAAAAGTTAAGTTGGCCACCCAGAGAACAATATATATTTATCGAAACTAAGTAGTTTCGACTCGAGGTCAAGCGACGTGAATATCATCAATATTGATGACAAACCACACGAGAAAGAAAATGAAAGACTTTGTCCAAACCGCAGATTTTCGGGCTGTTAAATTAGATGCATTTATGAATGAAAAATTGAAAAATTAATCAAAAAAGTGTTTTGAATAAGATTTAGAAAATTAAGAATATAAACCTTGGTTTGTTCGAGCTCCTTGCTGATTGCCTGCAGTTTCGCTTCCATTTCTTCAATCTTTATTTTGTCCTCTTTAACCTCTCTTTCTTTGTCCTGTACTTTTCGATCATTTGAAACAAGAATGTCCATTGTGGCATCGTATAGAATGGATAAATCATCATATTTCAAATTAAGACAATCGATCTCGTTGGTCTTATCTTCCAGTTCTTTTTCCTTTTGTAGGACGTATTCTTTCAACGAATCGATATTTCTTTTTGATTCTTCAAATTCTATTTGAAATGAGTTATCAATCAAGATCTCCTTACTTGTCGCATTTTCTTCAGATTGTTCTAGAAGTTTCTTTTGGTCGTCGATCAGTTTGTTTTGATCGGCAAGTTGTTGCACAATAGTCGCCAACTTTGATTCTACAGTAGCAATACCCTCCTGTTTTTCCATTTTCAAAGATGTGATTTCGTTTAGAAATGCTGTTTCTTTTTCCTGGTGGTGTTGTAATTGTTCCTCATATTTTTGGATGTTCTTCTTCAGTGTTTCAATGACGTTCTCATCGTTCTTCTGCTTGTTGTTATTGTTGTTTAGTGCTTCCTCGTAAGTCTGCAATTGCTGGTTTTGCTCTTCGATTTTCTCTTTTAAGGAAATCACTTCTTTTTCCAACGCACTTTTTAAAGTTGGCATTGAGACCTCGATTACTTCGTATTCGTCCATCATCAATGATCAGTTTGTTGCTTAATTTCAATTTATTCTTTTCTAACCCTGTTGCTGATGCTGCTGGCAAGTTTTCATGACATGTCTACAAAAGAATTTGAGCTGCCTCCCTTTTTGCAAGATCTTAAGAAGTATCTATATGCCGTATCTATTCAAACCAACTATACATAATTCTTTGTGGTGAGTTTAGTGGCTTTTGCAACTGATCTCCCTCCCAGTGCTTTTGCACTTAAAGAATTTTGATTTATATATATATTTATCATTCTTTATTATCAAATATTCAAAGTTTCATTTTTTTTTCTTTCCACTAAAGGGATTAAACTACCGGTAATCCTATGCATATCTCATTTTACCTTAAGAGCTAAACGCATTTAATTTGCATTTTTTATCTAACCCCTTTAAGTGTTTAATGTATTGGATAAAGATAACTCTCAATATTTAAAGCGAATCTCAGTTATATTTCTTCGGCCATTATGATTTCTGGAAGTTTATAGTCCGCCCAGTATCTTCGGAAAACGGAAATTGTAGGTTGGGACGAATATTATAAGAAAATCTATAAGAAAATTTCTTTTCAATTTTCAACTTTTCATATTTTACCTCTCTATTTGACTAAACAAAATTCTACAAAGATAAAACTTTTTTGGAGAGTGTTTTCAAAAACATTTCTCCTTCATTTTTCCTGCTACAGAACTGAGAAAAATGGTGATTGTGTGTTTAGGGATAATAATGTTGCCGAAAGTATATTTTATAGTTGTTTGTATGTTTTTTGAATATTGTTGGGCTCTTTCCATGGCACACTAACACATCAATTTGCTATGAAACATAGAGTTTGACCTATTTATCAAAGTGAAAATATTTGATGCCAAGATCTTAATAAGTTTTTAAAGTTTTTAAAATTCCAGATAACAAAGTAGGCATTGTCATCCACTGACAATGATCGCAGAACATGTACCGTGTAAGCAGATCGAGTGGAAATTTAGGCTAAAAATATACTATTCAGCCATGTATGCCGTTTTAAGAAGACTGCATGGACACTCTTACTAAAGAAAACCTGTTTTCTTATTCTTACCACTTAATAAAAACGTTATAACAACTTTTAAAACTTTAGCGAATGTTATTGTTCGAGGTTTCCCTTTTAAAGGGACCAATCTAGTACCCGTTCCCCTAGACTACATACGCCATCCGTGCCTTCACAAAAAGGCTGGTGTTAGCTATCACAACATCTTAATACGAATTGCTCAAATAGTTTTCAACCATTTACTTATTCGGTAAAAGGCTTATCTATGGAATTTCATTATTGTTTCAAACCAAAGTAAAGATGAATTAATTTGATCATTCAGATTTGTTAACATATTTGTCACATAGTATTGTAGTCGTAGTTGTATAATGTTGTATTGTAGTTTTATATAAGACTTTATAACTATATATTTAGTTTGACTCCAATGATGATGGTATCATCAAACTATTTTATAATATTCTACACACAGGGTGGTTTTCACAATACCTAGTGTGTCCGGTTAAAAAGTAGATGCAGTGCTTACCACATAGAATAGCTTGCGTAGCATTTTACAATAGAGGCGATGAGAGTGTAAAAACAAAGAACCGTATTATTTTACCGCAATTCATTCACCCGTTAGATATTCTGATTTATTTGGGGGACACACCGTAACGGATCGAGTGGGACTCGAACCCACAAAAATCATTTTAGTCTATTGATCAGCCTTTTTGGACCAGGAAAATACAGGAATAACTGGTTACTGGGAATTAATGAGAATTCATTGTCATCACTTTGCCATTAATTTGAAGTAGATTGTGCAAGAATTATGATCATAAACACTACAGATTACAGATTAACACTATTTGACTGGCGACAACATTTCCAACCTTGTTCCCTGGATTTTCATATAGAAAATATAGTCTAACTTTGGAAATACACAACAGTTTTTGAAAGGTCTGTTGTTAGTATTACACTCACCCTGATTAAAAAATATCTTGCAAATCAAAAACATAGCAAACAAACCCATTACCACAACTTACAAAATATTCGAAACGTATTCATATAATAAATAAAAAACCTCAGGTAATTATGTCACAGGCATCCATAAAGGATTCAAGCCCTGTGTAAGATTGGATATGGAATAACCCCTTGTTTACTCTTGCATAACCAACTAAAAGTTGTTCCCATTTCTCAATTTTGTCAAAGTCTTTATCAAAAATTTCTGACTACGAATGTTTCCGCCCTTAACCATGATTGTGAAACATGATTGTAAACTAATCAATTGTGTCACTCTCTATACATAAGGTGGTTCAATATCCATATATCAGAAAAGTCGCAAAAGTACCCTGGGTACGAGATTGTAAGGGGTTTTATGAATAAAAGTTAACTTGAAAATTTCATCATAAGAATATCTCAAAAATAAAATATTATATACAACCTGATTAGAGCTTATCTCTTTATCATACATTATACACACATTGAATGAAATTGTATATTAAAAATGCAGAAATAATTTATTAACAATGTACACTTAACTTGTACAATGTACACATGTACACAATCTACACATGTGCCCATGTACACTTAACTTAAAAGTAAAGTGAATGGTTATACAGGCGAATGTGTTAGAAAAGAATTCCCTGATTTGTATCTTGGGCGTATAAATAAATTGGTTACATTTTGTTTTTGGTTGAGTGGAGGAAATGTGGCTCTAGCTGTTTTTGAATATGTAGAAAACCTGGCCCACACCCCTTGCATCCTTATGTCATGTCCCCATGCCCTCGCATTTTGTTAAGAGAAAGTGACATTTCAGTTTTTCGATATCCCCAACTCTTAAACTTTTATTTTGTGTGAAATGACTGAAATCACGCCGTACCGCCTTTAGAGGACATCTCTTCATAAAAGTCGTTTTCTGCATGTTGAAGTGTCAAAGCGTGGTACTCAGGCTGGTCTGGTTTCGTTAGATCAGTATAGTTTGCTGTGCTTGCATTATTAGGGTCTTCATATAGGATTTGTTCGTAATCATTCGAACTGGTCATTAGGGGTTTGGTCCCTTCAGTACTGTCTGTGTAAGGGAAATTTTCGTAGTTTTTGTTATTGTTTGTTTGTGAAGGTTGTTGTTGTGGTTGTTGATATTGTTGTATATTATTATCTCCTCGTAAAGCTGTCAGGTACGCTTTATTTTCGAAATTTGTTGGACTGTCCAAAGGTGGATCAAATTGAATTTCGCAAGGTTCTGCATAATCTGAAATAACAATGAAAACATTCTCGATAGTTCCGAATACTGTGTACTGTGTTTTTCGAACACTGATTAACTACTACTGTTCAGGGCCGACGACACAAGGGGGTCTTTTTTGCCAATTAAAAAAATAGTTAATTATTGTCCGCTATCCAAACGTCCTTGTACTGGAAACAATGCAACATAGTATTCGTGGGAAGTTAATGACCTATAATAGTCTTCATAATTTAGTTCTCTCAAATTTTGTAAAACTTAATGTATAACTTTTGTATTCCCTTTGTAGGACTCACTATTAGTTATAATACTGTTCGAAACGTACTTTAGCATATAATCTATAAATTATTATTAAGGGTTATTAAGCCCGTAAAATTTAAAAGATTTTCTTCCACTCACCTCCATTCGATGCAAGACGAACATCCGATAAACTTGGCCTCTTCTTCTTGACTGCTTTATCACCGCCTGTCTTTTTGAAACACGAATAATTTCTCTTGCGACAGAAGACAACAGCGAGCACGATAAGTACGATGATTAAAATGACGGCCACGATCGCCCCGATCAATGGGACTGTCATGTTTTTCGATTCTTTGTCTCCTTCTTCTTGATCTTCAGTCGAGTGGGGTGAAAGTGTTGGCTACAAATACAAAATAGTACCTTGGTTGGGAATGAAGATACAGTATGTACCAAAAATCATATGGGAATTTTACAGTACAAAAAAATGTGTATCCCTTTGTTGAGAATATTATTTTCTTACAAACTTGGTGTAGATTTTTTTAGACTATGTATCCACTCATATTATTTTGCCTACAGGATGTGCGGCCCCTAAGGGTCTGTTTTTCAGAGTAGGAAAAATGCACTGTAAGGGTCGGGTAATACCCAAATGCACTGTAAGGGTCGAAAATTGTTGTTCGGGAAATTTATACACACATTTTTTTGGTTGTGTGAAGAATCTAAATTGATACTAGTATCAAAATTTCCCCAATCTAGAGGGCCGAAATTTCAAAAAATATTTTACTAAACATGCACTGTAAGGGTATGTTTTTTGGCTTTCGAACACTGCACTGTAAGGGTGTGGTTTCTGGCCGTAAAATTTGGGCCGCACATACGGTCGTTTCGGAGACGAGTGCCCCCCGGGACCACCATTAAATAAATTGATTGGAAATAAACCCCATCCCCTTGGAATTTCATTAATTTCTCATGATTCTTACCCGCCGCACCCCTTGCTTGGAATTCTATAATATAGGTCTATTTGAAACCCTCTACACTTCCATTGTCCTCGACAAGAAGAGGGGTTATTTACGGAAGCCCACAGCGGCCACGGCAAAAGAAAGAAGCCACGGCACAACAAAGAAAGTACGGCACAAATAAAGAAAGACACGGCACAAATAAAGAAAGTCACGGCACAATAAAGAAAGCCACGGCACAAATAAAGAAAGTTTATGTTTTATGTAAGATAAGATCACATTTTTCCATGATAAAGCTGAGGCAATTTAAAACCAAGGCAAAAACGAAAAAT
>JAYRBV010021110.1:0-11386 GCA_036023255.1 Mitrocomella polydiademata
TCGATCGAGTTGCCTTGTCGATATCGTTGCACCATCGACACCGTCGATCGAGTTGCCTTCTCGATATCGTTGCACCATCGACACCGTCGATCGAGTTGCCTTGTCGATATCGTTGCACCATCGACACCGTCGACTTCATCGACTTGTCGATTTTGTCTACGATATAACTTCATAAAGAGGTCACTTATTTGAAGAGTGTTGGTTGTTAGAGAGAAAAGTGTTGGTTGTTAGAGTGAAAAGTGTTGGTTGTTAGAGAGAAAAGTGTTGGTTGTTAGAGAGAAAAGTGTTGGTTGTTAGAGTGAAAAGCATCATTTAATCAAAACATTGGTTCTGTTTAGAATATTCTACTCAAATTTCATAATAAAATGTTTTTTTATCAGTTTATTGTTAAAAATAGATGTTGGTTTCTTGACGTCATGACTGTGTCTCAATTAAGTTTGAGTTTTCAAAAAATAATCGATCATTTACCCGACGTACCAAAATTAAGTTAGTAAAGCACAAATTCCAGTACACCAGTTAAATGTAAGGATTTTCCAAGTCATCTAGAATTCACAATTGGAATGTCAAATCTTCAAGTAGAAAATTGAACGGATTGTTCATTAGAAGGAATATTTGTTGAAGTGATCAAATATAAGAAACCCACCTAAATGCCATCTTGGTCTTTTCCCAGATCGTATAGTAGATGTCCTTTTCTTGCCTGTTAAAAAAGAAAGATTACTGCATGAACAGAACTGGAAAATTTTGTATCCTTTTCACAACTATAAACATATAAAATCTTACCTAGCTTTAAATTTCCACTTCCTGCACTGCTTGTTAGAGAAACCTGAAAAAATATAAGCAAATATAAAGGATACAACTCAACTCGAAAAACCAACACAAAAATCAAACTGAATCCCTAACGTTAGAAATACTTGATTCAATTTAATTATTCATTATCATTGATAAATTATAGAACATTCTTAATTGATTCTGGATAAGGACTAACATTTTCTGTTTTATTGGAAGCTATACTTGCTGTAGGTGATAGTGGTGGGACAAGACCATGCGCTGCTCTCGCTACAAAGTAAGACATATTAAACATTAACAAAAAATAAATAAAACGTTGACAACACTTTCGCAATAAAAATAAACCACCTACCTTCAGCGTTGATACGTCTGTTATCCAGTATCAAATCATATGCAACGACCAATTGATTATGGCGATCACCAGAAGCAAGCTGTAAACGCACGTCTGTCTCCTCAACACCAAATTTCTAACAGAAAAAAAATAATTAGGTTCAAACAATGCAGCCAAAGTAATGGATCGAACGACAGAATAAAATAAAGAATGAAATTGAAGGTGGGAATTTAGTTCAGTTGGAGAACTTTTTACCTCACAAATTTCATCAATGACTTCGTCATCAAAATGGTTTCCTTGATTATCTGTCGATGGGAATAAATATTCGGGAAGGTCTATCTTAAACCAATCATGTTGTCTGAAAAATGAATATATAATAACAGTTTGTCATGAAGAATATACCAAATAAAAATGTGTTTTTTAAAACACTAATAATTCTTCTTAAAATGATTTTAACTTTTAGGACCGTCAAGGTTTCCAATCAAATCAGTAGGGATTATAATTCAACACTGATTTATTAAGTTATTCTATTGGGTGGAGAAAAATTGAAATTGTTTATAATAGGAAAATCTTACTTTATTTGTTCTAAGTTAATTCTTTTAATCGAATCTACTTGTAACATGGCTGTCAACAAACTGGCAATCAAAGATGATAAATGATTTGGAATGGTAAAAACACCAGCTGAAAAATATGAAGTTATTATTATTATTATTTACGAATGTTTATACACGATAACCAATTCAAAAAATATATACATGATAAATATATACAAATTCTGTTCTCCCATTGGGTCGTGTTAGTGAAGTGAAGTAGCCTCTTTACGAATCAATCACTAAATACAATTGAATCGATTCTGATAGTAAAACCTTCAACAAGAACGTGCAGCCCAATAGCAGAAAAGTCAGCGAAAAACTTATGAAATTAAGTTTGTTTAAAAGTTTGTTAAAACCTCAATTTTTTTTCACAAAAAAGCATTCTGTAAATACTTCGGAATAGAGTTTCAACTTTCGTAGTTTATTTATTAACAAAATACTACTATTGCATTGTAGTAGAGAGTAAAGAATTATTACTGATAATTATCAGCTCTTTTGTTTAGGCATTTATTTCCCATAAGACTAATAAAATAATTTCTTATTGTACACAAGTAATTAAACAAATGTTCATCATATATAATAAGTAGTAGACAGATAAAAAATGATAAACATTTGTGCTTGCTCGAGAATTTTTAATGCAGAGAGAGGAGAGAGGGGAAAAAACTTGCAGAAATAAAAAAAACAAAAAAATTATGTGTGCACAGGCTAAATGTTTTGCGGTTTAGCCTGTGCGCGACGAAGCTACGATGTAAAAAACAAAAAACTGACAGCTATTCCAATACTCAGCTGACTAAAAAGTAAGGAGACAATAAATTACCTCTAATTTTCTTAAAGAGTGTTGGTATATGGTCATCGTCAAATGGAAGCTATGGGAGAATCAAATAACAAAATGTTTAAAAAGTAGAAATGAAAATTGTAAAAGAAATTAAAAATTGAAGATTGTCTTTATATGTCATTTAAAAAAGTAGTTCTGTTGAACCCCTTCAAACTGAGAAACACTGAAACTTACTGAACCACACAACAGAGCATACAGAATAACACCACAACTCCAAATATCAACTTCCGGTCCGGCATATAAGCTAATAATATTGGAAAAAAATTAGATAAAGAAGTTTCCCTAGAATTGGATAAATTTCTTTTAGTGATTGATGTAAAAATTAAAAGTTTGAATACCTGCCCTTGATGACTTCTGGGGCAGCATAATTTGGTGAACCACACGATGTTTTCAAGAACTCTCCATCATGCATCATATTGGAAAGACCTGCAAAATGGTTTTACAGGAGAAGTTAATTTCACTTATCCTTGGAATATTTTAAAGCAAAATTTTGGTGAAAAAATAATAAATAAAAGAGTTACCAAAATCTGCTATTTTAACATTGTTGTGAGAATCCAATATAAGATTTTCTGGTTTCAAATCCCTAAGAACAACATAAAATACACTTGAAGTTGATTACACAAAAAAACACAAAAAAATCATTTCATTTATGTTAAAAGTGTTGAATACAACAACAGACACACTTTTTATGGCAAAGTATTTCTCAGATTGTAATTTCCATGTGATAGTTATTGCGTTTCAGTTTGAAATACCCATGAGGATTTACGACTTCATTTACTTAGAGTTTTTATTTTATGCTAGTTAATGACCATAACGAGGCTAAATAGATTGTGCTTCTCTTAAAATTTGATCATTCTTTTTTCTTAACATAAATTAAGTGATTTTTTATGCTATTAAAATTTGAGCTGGTTTCTTACAGACACTCTGTAGAGGAATAAAATTGTAGTTAAATCAATTTCTTAAGGAAATACAAAATGAAATATGAAATCTACCTGTGTACAATCATATGTCTATGACAATAATCAACTCCTGAAATGATCTGCTGGAAAAATCTTCGAGCCTCTCTTTCAGAAAGCTAATACAAAAATAAAGAATTAAATTGTACATTTCTAAAACAATTCTATGTAGAAAATGTTTGAAAAGATTTATACAAATCAAACAAGTGCAGGCCGTTCAGCCATTTGTGTTGTGTTACCTTTCCATGTTTTAGGATATAATCAAACAACTCTCCTCCACTAACATACTCCATAACCATAAAGATATCTGATGGAGTACTAATAACTTGGTACCTAAAAATCAATCAACTTGATTAGTTATGAAATGGAACACACAAAATACTATTTTTGTCCAAAAAAATCAATATAATGAAAACTACGGATAACTTGTTAACACAGGGTGAGACTTGTTCAGTAGTGTAGTAGATGATATGAAAAATATAGAAATTTTATTACAATTTAATTATGTGTGGATGTCGAAAGAGCTTCAAAAACTGAATCTCCCTGCGAATTTTACCAACAACTTCAAGAGTTTTGATCTTTTGTCGATTTAAAATTTTGATTGCAACTTTATGACCAGTGATGTAATGTTTTCCAACTATAATTAAAGAATATAAATTTTCCAGTCATTGATCATTGACACATCTTGGTTTTATTTGTTTTAAACAGAAGAATGAATCAAAAATATACCTTTCACTTTGCCAAATGTTCCTGCACCCAAATTCTTTCCCAAGACATAATGACCAATCTTAAGTTGGGGAGTTTTTTCCATATTGTAGTTTCACTTTTTTCTATACAAGAATATAATTACAAGAATTTTATATAAAATTCAAAACATTTAGGGAAGAGGACTTTGATGCTGTTAAGAATAAGAAGAGATTTACAGCATTACTTATTGTACCGTGCATTATACCGCAAGTTTTAGAAAAGTGTTTTTTTACAAAAAGTACAATATCTCCTTGATATTGACTGGAATTTAAAGCTTTAAAATATAGCAAAATTTAAGTTAGGCTTTTCCTTACGATTAAAAAAATACATAATTTTGAATTTTGATAGTGCAGTGGTCAATATAATGGTGGGTTGTCGGTGAAAACCAACTGAAAGTTGAGATTAACCAACCAAAACAATCTCTGAAAATCTCTGAAAATCCCATATTAAACCAACCAATTTATTGTCCTTCATTGCTTGTATTCACCGGTTATATCTTTTATTCTTTCAAAGAGCTATGTCTGTTGTCTGTTTATTAGCTCTCTTTCTTTTATTTTGTGTCTCTTTCGTTTTTCTTATATTCCGTGACTACAATTTCACTCTTTCTATGCACTAATTTCCTGGTATTTTGTAAGCATAATCAAAAAATTGTTCCACCAGGGCTTTGCCTTTGACCCACTTGGGAGCTTTATAGAGCCCCCAACCCCCTGCTGTATAAAAGCATTCATTTTTAAGCATTCAAACAACGGAACAGTTGAAGAAAGCTTATTTCGACCACTGTAATGGGAATATATATAGCTGTAAAAGTTGTCCGGTTTTTTTTACTCACCTGGCATGAAAAATATGGAAAACTCCCAGACAATTCAAAACATTAAAATGTCAATAATAATAAACGTTTTTTAACAGATTAAAAAATACTATTTAATTCAGATTTTATGGCCATATCATTGTTACCATTAGAAAGTTCTTGAAAAACTGTTGAAAAATCTTTACAAATGATGAGAAAATTAGCAATGGGTCCTTTTTTTACCCTTAAAAGTCAAATTTCCTGAAGATTCATTAAAGGAGAATTAACGTCTAAAATTCACAATCAATTTTTTTGCATAAATTGATTCTTCTATCAAAAATATACCTACTCGCAAAGTTTTATTAAATTTGGTTAAGTTTTTGGAAAGATATAAGGGTTTGAAGGTTTATAAATTATGTCA
Source organism: Mitrocomella polydiademata (assembly GCA_036023255.1). NCBI lineage: Eukaryota > Metazoa > Cnidaria > Hydrozoa > Leptothecata > Mitrocomidae > Mitrocomella > Mitrocomella polydiademata. The sequence continues at coordinate 5,457 of JAYRBV010021110.1, forward strand.
TTCGTTACGTCATTGTTGCGAGTTACTATTTTCTTTTCAGAGTATTCCTATTGAGATTTGGCTTGCCTGCGTGAGACTGTTTTCTCTTTTCTTTTTCTCTTTTTATTTTGTTAACATGGGTTGAGAATATAAGGAGAATATAAGGATTCCAAGTGAATATGATCAACACGAAAAATGTTTGTTATTTTGTATAGTCATGTCACTCTTTCCCACTTTCTCTTTGATGATAACCCTTTTAAAAAGTTACGTTATTGTTATAGAAGAATGTTTTTCAAAGAAAAAAAAAACTTCTGGAAAAGCTTTTATGTTGTTAACTCGATAATAAACACATAAACACTGTACTATATTTCAAGTAAAAAGAAAATTGTATTCGCAACTCTTACGTCACACATTTAGTCACATGACTTTCTAAAACCTTCATTTTAGAGCTAACCAGGCTTTAAATAAATTTTGGTAAAAGACATTGATTTTCTTTTTTGAAAACGTAACTTATGTCAAAAATAATGTTCTAGACGTTAATTCTCCTTTAAGAATTTGCATATTTTCCCTTAATTGTTTTCTATACAGTTTTTCAAGAGCTTTCTTGCGGTATAGGTCATTTTATTTTATAAATTTAAAACTAATTTTGTTTCCTCCCAGTGGGCACATTTTGTCCCCTTGAATTTTTAGGTACTGTACTTTATTTAATCTTGTTCAGCAGGTCCCAAATGATAATTTTAGAAAATGTTTACTCATAGAAGTTTCCTTTTTTCAAGATTGTTGATTGTTATGTAAGATTGTCGTTGTCGTTGTGGGAGACGTCCCCTCAACACTAGCCAGGATACCTGTCTATACTTTTTCACAACTTCTACTCATCCTCACACATTAGTAGAAAAAGATAGCCAGGTTGAGGCAGGAAAATGTTTTCAACGCGTGCGCTGGAATGAAAAACAAAAACAGAAATAAATTACGACAAAAACATGAAATGTTTCTAAATACAATTTTTAGTTGCATTGACCACTGCTTTCTATATATATCCTGGATCAGAGATACTATCCAGACTGTCTCTCCTTTTTTCACAAATATTTTGAGTAAGACGAAATCAAGAGACGGGTTTCCCGTCCACCTCAACGCCCACAATGGATGGGGAAGAAAAATACTTTATTTGGTCCCAAGGGACATCCCCACGTTTTGACTTTTAAATCACAAAAACTGTCATAAGTAGATTATTGTTTCCGTAGATTTGTTTGTTTGTCCCTTTTGACGGCTTAAATCCAAGATTGCAGTGGATATGAAACCGGTCTATGTATGCGCCACAGGTTTTTTTATCAAAAAAGTTGTCCCAACATATTGCTATAAATGGTCCGTGCAAGTGCATAGGGGCATACCATATATAGGTAGAAAGGGCAGGAAACAGGCTATAACAGGGTTCAGAAAGACCTGGAAAATCCTGGAAAACCTTAAAAAAAGAACTAGAAAAACTCAGGGTAACTAAGGGAAGGTCAAGGAAAAATATTTTTATTTTGATCTTTTCAGGGAAAACTCAGTCCCACTGAAATCAATTTGTTCATTTTAAATTCCTCAATTTCTGGTTAAATCTATAAATTTCTGAGTATCTATATTTATTGACAGAATTTGATTTTTCTTCTGATTGTTAAAAAAATGTTAACTTTTGTTATGTGACCTTTTTCTAAAATTTATTTTGAATTTCACTCAGGGAAAATTTACTGAATTTTATGCAATCAGGGACTTTGGGAAAATTAGGTCTATTTCAAGGAAAAAGTCATGGAAACTCAGGGAAATTTTTTTTCTGAACCCTGTATATACAGGGTGATTCATAAAAATGTCCCCACCATATTTGGTATATATATTTTGCGTAACCCACGGTTTCTACCTTTGATTCCATTGGTCTAAAATTAAGACAAGGTGAATTCTATTGGATGAAAAATAAAACAATAACCTTTTATTTAACAATAACATAATATAACATAAACACCAATGTCAAGTATCCCGCATTGAGCGGGAGACTCCTGCATTTTCAAGCTGTCTCCCGCATTCATTTTTCTCTCGCATTTTCGTTATTTTAGAAATTTACCGAACGCTGACGGCGCGCCCTCAAAAACCGTTTACCAAAAAACCCGCCATCCACCCTCTGATTTTCGGAAAATACTTTAATCAAACCCTTATTCCGACTAGCCTCACTTTCTGACGTTTTGCTTGGACCCAGTGGCTAGGATCACTTCCTAAGGGAGTTTTGCTTGTAAATAAAGGGTCAGGGTCAGGGTTAGAAGCATTTTAATTTTTTTTGCCAATGTTTGAATAAGGGTTTGGGAAATCCGAATCTTGTTTTCGGGGAAATTGGGGAAACCTTTTTGGAAAAAATCTGGGAAATCTGAGAACTCTTTTCGGAAAAAAATCCCGGAAATCGGGAAATTTCGTGCGGTCTGCAAATTTTGGCCGCGCGATCTTAAAATTTTCTGCGCGGTCAATTCTTAGGGGACGTCGACAAAATTTTTTTGTCTGAGAGAGCTTCCAGACCTCCCCCTTCATAACGGAACAACGAAAAATTGTAGCGAAAAAAAAAGACGCCACCACTTTTCCACCATCTTGGAATGAAAGACAAGTAAGCAAATTAGACTGGACGCCATGCGCTCCGTGGGCAGGCGTGGGCTTGCTAAATTGATAACAGTCAAAGAATATTTTGCGGAACCAAAATGAACGAAGAAGCGTGTGCGCTATAACGGCGTATTATTATTTTTAACAAAGTAGTTCCGTAAAATGTATGTAAATGGTAGTGCGTAAAAGTAAACAACAGACATTTTGGTTATACAAGATTTTTGTCTTTTCTTAGCGGACATCAGGTTTACCCCCTTCCCCCCCCTTATTAGCGGACTAAGTCCGATGATATATCTCAGACAGAAATTTTTTGTCGACATCCCCTTTTATACAGTAGCGATCGGGGATCAGGTTTTTCTCACACATTTTGGATTGACCAACTTGACGTCTGCATAAACAACATTAAAAATCTTCTAACAGACCGAGCCTGAAAGTCAAGCATTAACTCTGTATGTAACTGACCCGCCAACAACTGACTGATGATTAAATAAATACTTTATTACTTTACTAAGAACGCTCCATGTAATTTGTTCAGTTTTGAAATATATCCATTGTCCTTCCAAAAGTAAACGAACAGGAATATTAGTCATCAATACTCCCAAAAATACCATGAGATATATACTCCAGATATTTAGATTGTTGGATGATGCCAATGGTTTGTTTTGGTTTTGTGTGCTGCTCTGCACATTTTTAAATAAATGATAAAGTATATCCCAAAATAAGGTAGAAGTTCAACTTTTTTCAGAACACGCCAACCGTGGAGAATTCAAAGCCAATCTTGCACAAGCGGTGCGCTAAGCGGAGACAAAAACTGGATCAGGTTAGCTAAATATTTCGTGCGCCCTCTACACAGTCTATATAGCTAGGGAGGTGACGCAAAAAAGTAATGGCGATAGATATCGGTGTTGATTGTTTTTTGTCCGTTCAATTTTTAAACCACAAAGAGGATCCCATATCCAATGATTTTATTGAAACAATCTTCTTTATTTATAAGGGGGTGACTTAGTGAGGGGTGACAAGCAAGTGAGTTTTTTTTAGCCATAGATATTTTCAGGGTTAAAGGTGCATCTCCACTTTTCTGCTTTTTTGCTTAATATAGGCTTATTCAACATCAACAGGATAGGACATTAGTGTGGACATACCTCGTAATTTGTACAGGGTTAACGGGGTGTACGGGGTGGTTTAAAATAGTTGTGTTTACCAGACTTAGGCCGCAATCACAAATAGTTTATGTTCGCGTGTCGTCCGACCGACTCTTTTTCGGGACGAAAAACCCGACAAATTTAAGTCGGTCAGCCTTCGAAAATGTTGCATAATTCTTTTTTTCTCACCAGTAATCCGTTGTGATAAGATCTGAATGCCGTGTTTATCGAAATCACTTTCACACTTCTTTTTCGCCATTTTGAAGTTTTATCCATTTAAAGCAATATTGCTCTGAAGAACGAGCGCTTGTTGTTATCAATGATCGATATATAATATATATAATTTGTTGTTATTATACGGGCATGCATGCTTGCTTGATAAACAGTTAAGATGGTACTGGTACTGCCAAAATAGGAAAAAACTCTATACAAAATGCGATTCCAATATTTTGAAAAGGTTTCTAATCCTGACCCTACTGACCCTTATATACGAGCAAAACTCCCTTAAAAAGTGAGGCTAGCCACTGCACTGGGTCCAAGTAAAACTCTTTGAAAGTGAGGCTAGCCACTTTTTTCTTTTTTCAAAACAAACGCCATAATCAAAATATTGGAATCGCATTTTGTATAGAGTTTTTTCCGCCTAAATAGGACACTCTGAAATAAATGTTGCCTAAATAGGACATACCCTCAAAAAAGTCCAATTTTCAGCCGAAACAGAAATTTGCGCAAACTCCAACACTGCTTAGAGTGAAGAGTACAGCAAAGTGGATATTCAAGCCAAAAATCACTGAGATAAAATAACGAATGCCGCCAAAAATGACGCCCAATAGACAATTTTCGCATTAGTCCCCTTTCACTTTCAAACCAGGGTATCGCTGAAGTTTTTACAAGATTGTACGTGATTGGATTGGTTTTATTAAATACAAACAATAGATTCTATTTCTAGCTTTCTAAAGAACGACAAATTTGCATGGTTTCATTAGCCAATGAAAAGTGACCTTGTAAAAAGCTTCAGCTCATCTGTCAAAGCAACAACAAACAAATGTACGGAAACAATAATCTACTTGTGACGGCACAACGTCTTCACTCTCATGCACACGTACGAGAAAAGCGCGCAGAAGTTTCCCTACATTTTTAAGCGCTATTCCACAGACCAACAGACCTTGATAAAAACACAAAACTCCTTTTCGTAATGTGGAGTGTGTGGTTTGTTATTTGTGATCGTACAGATTTTATACCGGGTGAGTCAAAAAAAACCTCACAACTTTGACAGTTAAGTTTTTTATATTCCCATCATGAAAATTAAAAATTATATTTTTCATCATGTATAAAGGTAAAAACCTAACCTTAATTTTGTTGAAAACATTTTTAAATTTCAATAACTTTTACGGAAGATATTGTAATTTTTGTAAAAAATCATTTTTCCAAAACTAGCAAAAATGGCCAAAAACAGGTGTTTTTAACTTGTTTAATCAAATCAAAACAGTCGTTAAAATAGTTTTAATTACGTTAAGGCAAGAGAAGAGAAATTTAAGTTTTTTAAGGAATTCTTTTGAAAAATCTTTAAATAATCCGGATTATGAATAGAGGGTGTGGATTTTGAGAAGAAACTTAAATGTGTCGGTTGAATCTGCTTCAGGGAATTTGGAGTCATACTAAATACAAATCGAAATCAAAATTTTATTTATGTAAAATGCAAAGACATTTTCTGATGAAAAATGAGAGTTTAATTAAAAATTGCATGTACCTTTTGTTTAAAAATGAGCAAAAACGTTAAAAAAAGCAAAGAAATTTTATATATACCCTGTTTTTGGCCATTTTTTGCTAGTTTTGGAAAAGTGATTTTTTACAAAAATTACGATTATCTCCCGTAAAGATTATTGAAATTTAAAAACATTTTCAACAAAATTTAACTTAGGCTTTCACCTACATCATGCAAAAAATAATTTTGAATTTTGAATTTTCATAATGGGAATATAGAAAAATTGACTGTCAAAGTTGTGCGGTTTTTTTTTACTCTCCCGGTATTACATTACATATTAGGGATCGTCTCAAAACCTCCGTTCCATTCTGTTTCACTTAAACTAAGAAAATTAGTGGAAAGTGTTGAAAACCCCTTCCACAGAATCTATAAGAGTTTCACTAGAAAGCAAAATCATTTCAACAGAAAGTAAAAGGTGTGTAATTATTTCA
>JAYRBV010021121.1:0-11386 GCA_036023255.1 Mitrocomella polydiademata
AAATTCATGAAGCTGTATTTATCTTTTTCTAATTCTGAAATGGACACTTTCATTGTTTATTTTTGTTTTGTTTTGTATCATGCTGTATTACTGCTACCGTTTGTTGCCATGTGGCTATTTTTTAATTATATTACTAACAAATTAAATAAAATCAAAGCGAATGGTTAGTGTATCAGTAGAAGAGTGTTTGCTAACATCATTTAGCAAACTCAATTTGAACATGCTCGCATCAAAAGGAAGTATATGAATACAATCATAGTCGTCAAAAAAAGAAAAACTTTAGTGGGGGTTGAACACCACAAGAAAAGCAAAAACACAGATTATCCAACGTCTCTCCTCCTACAATTAAAGTGGGTTTTTAACCAATTTGTCCACTGAACTGGGATAATTGAAAAGTTCTTTGCGGTAGTTTTTATTAAAATGTTCAGATCGCTATGGACTCTTTATCTTTTTACGACACTTGCGTCTCTTGTTTGGTAATCTTTAAAAATTTTTACGAACTTTAAAAAATTAAAATACGAAAAACGAGTATTCGAGTATTTATAATAAAGATCAATTAGGGAAGTTTTTAACGTGAAACACCGGAAATTAATATTGCATACTAGCTGGTAAACCAGCGTCGCAAGAACGCTAGTCTGATTTACATACATTGCGAAACGGAGTTGTCTTAATACAAATGTGTTTTTATCAAGGTCTGAGAATAAGACTACAAGGACGCTGAACAGAAACGTCGATAGAACGCGCGCGCCCCCTTCGGGCTTGCTTTTCCAGATTTTTTTTTTCGTTTACAAAAAATTGGGGGGCAAAAGTTGTTTTCACCAAAACAAAATTTCGAAACAAAATATTTTTCACATTTTTTGTTTTTTCTCACAGCTTTTGAAATGCACACGTACAGACAGACAGAATAGTGCTTTTATTCAACCTCGTTCCCAGGGTCTTTTTTCGCTGTTTTACCAATCTGATATTTTAACTTCTAGAAAAGCAGTTAAATATCAGATTGGTAAAAAAGCGAAAAAAGACCCCGGGAACGAGGTTGGCTTTTATTAAGATAGATGTGGAAAAAAATAAAAACATTATTTTTGGTAGGAAAGCGTATATTTAGAACATGGTCTCACATCCACACAATCACACAAATCAGATGAAGATTCTTATTTGATTAACAAATGAATAAATCACTCTCCTATCGGCGGTAGAGGAGGCAGGCATACGTCGCTGGTATGGATGCCCCCCCCCACTGGATGGGTGTATGCCGCCCTCTCGGTGTACCCTTTTTGCTACAAAAAAAGGCTTTACGTTTCAACAAGTGTGTGGTCAACTGGCCAACGTTGTTTTTCTTGCTTTTTTGTCGGAATAATGTTATCAGCTGTATAACAAATTTTACAAAATAAAAGAATGAAGGTTCTGCGAATATGGAAAATAGATTGAAATAGATTAGATTAGATTAGATTGAGGCTAGAGTTGAGTAGCCTGTTCCAATAAACTGTATGCTCCAAAGAAAACTATAATAAGCAGGGGTTTGTCAATGGCCAGTGTCAGAGTGTTTCGGGACCATCAGCCATTTTTCGTTGGCTCAGGCTTTTATATCTTCTTTTTCTCTTGCCGCCACCAGACGTTATATACACAGTGTGTAGGTGCAGTCCAAAGCAAAATAGCCGGTACAATTTATTTCTAACAACTTAAAATTATAAAGGATTTTTAAGTCACTACATTTTTCGCTGGCGAACATAGGATGAGTATGTTCCTATGGGGCGTAACCCTTATATATTGATTGTATATCTTGTTGCTATATGGTGTGCGCCTGGCTGGCGGCCAGTGGGTCAGGATATTGCTCATTAATTTATGCGGTTTCTCTGACGTCATAAAAATTTGGTGAAGGCAAAAAATTGTAAACATGGACGAATATTTATCTAGACAAAACCTGTTGTAGTGAGCAGTTCAAGACCACATCATATTCTACTAGATACTCTTAATTGATCTAGAAATAATTTCAGAACAATTAATAACAATTTTTTTAGTTTTTGAAAAACATTCTCAATATTCTTTTAAAAGATTTTTGATATTCAAAATACCACAAAGAAAGGTTTAAAAAAATAGGTTTTCTCCCGTATTCTAAACTACGCAGTGTAGCAAAACAACTTTTTTTCACGTTGTTGAAGGTCAAAGCACGAAATACAAAAGACGAAAAAAGGTGAATTTTCTTATATTAGATCTTTTCTTTTTCAAGAAAAAACAGTTTATTATAGCACTGTTGTTATTTACTAGGTATATTAGTGTCATCAGCTGAAGAAGTTATGTCTAGCTGAGCCCTTTGGCCACTTGCGGATTTCTAAACACCACATTTTCTTGACTTTTTTTTAAATGTCTTTTTAATTAACAAAACTACACTAAAGATTTACTGCTTGAGAAAGGACATTTTTGCCATTAGTCCAATGTTCAGGTCCACACATGTTTTTGTCGCGCAAAATATAGGAATACAATCAGTCAGCAGAGGTAAAACATCCTAATTTAGGAGACACACATGCGCACGCACGCGCGCACGCACACAGTGTCTCTCAATTAGGAGACAGTCTTGCCATGAAATTTTCTGATCTTTGCCTCAAATATCGACTTTGGCTTACTCCTGTCTATTGGACAGAAGGGATCAAGAACCTTTTAATACTTTCCCCCCCCCCCCAAAAAAAAAGGGGCACTTTCATGATCAATAGACAAGTTTACGCGATGCGTATCGGGAAACTGGAATGAAATGTAAACAAACTCAACTATAAACAAGTATGGCAAGGTGAGACAAAGCCTTGTTTTGGCCTCGTCTTGCCGATCTTGTTTATAGTGAAGTTCTTTTTAGAGTTGGCTGGGTCTGATCATACATTAAAATTGGTAAATTCTTCAGATATGAAGAAAACATGTCAGCTTTTAAAAAACATCAATTTTTATAAACAGTCACAAAAATCTCTCAAACGAGAGCCACACAAAATTGGGGAAATTGTCTCAAAATTTTTATGATATAGTAAAAAAAATATAAAAGAGAACAAATTATAAAACATTTGAATGCATGTGTTGAAGTAGCCAGAAAGTCTGGTCGTTGACTATTTTCACGCTTCCATTCAACATTTTACGGAACCGATATATATGTTTATTTTTTTTTAATATATATCAAAGGCAAGAAAGTGTTGAGTTCAGAATCTGATCTAAGTGTTGAAGGAGATCACCATACTGTAACAGTGGTGAACCCAGATATTTTTTGGGCATACTGTTTTTGGCTGGGAGGCAAAAAGATTTTTGATATCAATAATACCCTGTACACTAGAAAAGGCATTCCCAGAGAATATTTCTAGAATCACAGTTGATTTTATAGTACTGAAGCAAATTAAAACACTGGCTTTTACGTGTAATCATTTTCTTAGATAAAAATTAATTGGGTGCATTTTTTTGGGCGCCCATACCGTACAAACAGTATCAAAACATGTCTGGATTTGCCACTGTGTAATACAGTACACCGTTTATAATGTGTGAAGAAATTTTTAAAACAAAAGAGAATACATTCTTTCTTTTTCTTTTTATTCTATAGAATGCTTTTACCAATAAGAGGTTTCTTATTTAGTAAGTATATATATATTGATTGTTTTATTCTTTCATTTGTGTGTTTTGTGTTGTGTTATTTTGAAGAGTTCCTATAGTACCTTTATGCTGCTGACTTTAAGGTGTGGAATAGAATAACTTAGAATTTACAATATCAGGTCTTCCTAAAAAATTCTAAAATATTCTTTTAAAATTTTCTGTTTTTTTTTATATATATATATCTCCTAAAATCTCCTAAAGTTTTTTACGGATAAATTTTTTCTTCAAAATATAATTTTTACGAAGTTGTAGTTGAAATGTATTTATTATTATTTTGTAACACAGTATATAACTATTTTTAATACATTTCATCTACAAACTGCAAATTCTCCCAAAATTTTCTTTATAATTTTCTTGCTAACCGATTAAATCTCCTATAAAAACAGCGATTTTCCTCCTAAAATCTCCTAAATAACCTAAAACAAGTAAATATGGGAAATATGGGAACCCTGAATATGTATAAGAGGTTTTCACTTAGAATTCACAAAGCTCCACTGTGTCTTGCTTCTTTAAAGAGCTATTTTCTTTTTGTAATTTTAGGCTCTTTGATATCAGTTGTTATCTCAAAAGGAGAGAATGTTAGCCCATTTGATTATGTGTATATTGACATCATACCTGGTTATACTTGCATAGTATCTGCTAGCCCATGTGTTTCCGAGGCAGAAATTGCAATCACAGTTTTTAACAAAACAACGTTTTCATTCCAACATTTTAAAAGTGTGAAGAAGGACCAGAAATTTCAATTAGGTATTGACTCTTTGCTTTGTACTCTTTTTAAACTTGACAGTTTTCTTTACATAAACTTTTTAGCTTTGCTCAGGAGTGCCCCTAAGAACTTAGACTTGCTTGCTAGCCTGTTGTTATGCTGTATATCTGTGTTCTTATGAATTGTTACTAAACTGGCCTATAAATGTACGGCACGGGAAGAAAACTCCTTGTGATGGGAAAACACAAATTCAAGCATTTAGTTCCACTTCATCTTCTTTCATTGTAGTTATTCAGACTATTCAGTCTCAGCACTTTTAATTCAGGTTGGCATTTGGAAAAACCGACCTCATTTTTAATATTTGCCGACCTAACTGTATATGGATTAAAAGGGCTGCCGTCTTCTCTGCTCTGGGTGTGAGATAGGGTTAGCGCAAGTAATTGCTCCCCTAAAAAGGAAAAGACTGGCTAATAGAAAGACGGTTATTTATCATAAATTTTTTCTTATTTTAACAAAGAAAATGCTGAACTTGAAATTTAACCAGAAATTCAGTTATGTATGAACAAGCTAGTACTATTTGTACCATTCAACACATTGTAATGCATAAAGGTACTCTTATTTTTCAGATTTTGAAAATGTTCTCCACGTTCAATCACTCGACGTCAACTCTTATCTTCCACATGACTATAGGGACAGAAAATTGACTGTGAAAGTAAGGAAAATTATTCATACCAAGCTCTAATCTAGAATTGAAGGCCAGCATCTGAAGGAAATTATTCTATACAAAATCTTCTGAACTTAACACAGAAAAAGGGCACTTTCTTTTATCATGGTTTCAACCACTTTTGCTGTCGCAAAACATGAACATTTCTGTGTTTTTTCTTTTCTAATTATGCTTTTGAAACTTCCCTTCCTTGACTTCTTTTAAAAATGTATTTATTGTTCTTAAAAAGCTTGCTGAGGCTGGTATTCAGGGAGGTAGATTTTTTTTATTTCAGACATGTAGAGTTTGATTGCAGTATGCTCTTAGGGCCTAGATTTAAGAGAGGGTCATCATCTGTCTTTACTTTTTCAGTGAACGAATAAATGTGGGATGTGGCCAAATTTATTTCAGTTTAATTTTAATTAAAGTAGGTTTGTTTGTAATATTCCATTTTGTTATTTGATTTCAGGCTTATGTCTATGGTCCAAAAGTTGGCAATGATTTGGTTGCAGAGTTTCCAATGTCCAATGAAAAATGTTCGACAAAACCAAGTAAAAAAGTGATGAGTCTATAGGGGCATTCAAAAGAACATTGCCAATTTCTGACATTCTTGACATTTTCTGTAGTGACTCATAATTACCTTAGTTGTTGATTGGGGTTATAAATTCACATTCACCAGCAATGAGAAAAGTATCCCTCTAAACGTAGCTTAACATACTATTATATAACTTTACTAGTAAAGGAGAACTATCGTCAAAATTTTTTCTTCTTTATATTTTTTGGTCCTAATTTTAGTGCCCCAACGGTCGACACCATTGCTCACTTTCTAATGTCTGTTGCCGTACAAAAGATCATCTTTCGTGACATAACGCCAACGAGACTTAGGGACCGTCTCATAATATTTGACCTGAAATTCGCCCAATTTGAGCGAGATCGAATTATCATTACGAGCCAATAATATTTGGTCGAATTACGGAGCGAAATAGTTAGAACGAATTTGAGCGAACAATATGAGACGGTCCCTTATGTCGAAGTACAGTAGTAGAAGAAAAGAAGATTTTTAAGTTCTGTTCTGCTCTGTTTCAAAATTTATATATTCTTTTTCTTTTTCTTTTACTTTTTCAAACTTAACGAATTTCATTTTGGCTATTTTTTTTATTCTTTTTGATAACAAACTCTATGTTTTTAACTTGTGTTTATTTTCTTATACATGGAAATGTACCAAGGAAACGAACAGAAAGAGTTATTGAATAGAAAATAAAAGAACTCTTTGTAATTCAGCAAAATGAAAAGTAAATAAACAACACATTTTTGTACACTTTCTTATTAAGGTGACTTTTCTCTTCATCTGTTTCAAATTACATCCGAAGAACTATAATTATCAGCATTGCTTATTTCTTCCTCAGACTCAGAGTCACTATAAGCAAAATTTGTGTTCTCTTCCGAATCCATGTTGATTTTGAGCGTCTCGCCGGCGTGATGTCATTTAGCTTTCATTTTTGCATAGCAAATGGTCCCAACCGTACGAGTTTTAGAGGGTCAAATTGAGTACATTTATGGTTATTTTAGGACCAAAAAAAAAGCTTATGAGAAAGTTTTCTTTCTAAAGTACTTTTCAATAGCTCCTCTACCAAATAAGTGAAGAAAGATTTTTGACGTTAGTTCTCCTAGTCTATAGTGTTTTCAAAAATTAACAAGTGTAGATATGCATATAAAATGACAGCGAGGGTGTTTTATACTTTTTTGTGTTAGAAGATTTGAAAAAGTGATGGATGCTTAAAACTTTTTGTTGTTTTATAGAGAATCAAATATCCACCTTCTGGAATCCACACAAGGAGAAAACAGCGTGTGACGGAGGAGCTCGTATTGGAGAATACTCAACCCTTTGCATTGTCAATTCATCTGCATATACTCCATATGGTGCTTACCTGCTGTTTGCTGACTTCTGTACGGTGCCGTTTTCTTTTAAAGTATATGCTTTCACAGAAACTTTAACACACTTGGCAAGATTCACCGACACAGAAGCTTCAAAAACAATTGAAGTCATAAAAAATAATAAAGAGTGTGGACTACATCTCTATGTAAACCCAAATTTATCAGTTAAAGATTACGACGTGGAGCTTTCCTATGCTTGTCGGAAAGGAGTAATCGGTCAGATACTTATCCGTGACATTTATGACAGTGAATTGGGAGCAGCTTGCCCGCTGCATGATTGTGCCAAACAGGCTAACAATACACATCAATCTTGTCTAGTACCGTGGATAACGGCTCACCAAGATGAAGTCAATATAAAAACAAGTGTTTCTTCCTTTGATGTTTGTAAACCGCACAGTGAATTAACTTTAGAATTGTCAATTGGTGATAAATCAAAAAGTTTTCAACTGTCATCCAATCATGATATCACTGACAAAGGAAAGATAGCATTTACTGTCCCTTTCGTAGATTTCTATGACAAGTCAGTAGAAGGTTTTTTGAAGTTGAATGGAGGAAAAATCTCACTGTTTGATCAGCATTTCAAAGATCATATTGATGTCACTGTATGTATATAATTAAATGCATTTTTTTTCAAGGGCTCTTAAAAAAAACAAATGGTCAAGATGTAAACAGAGTTCCCGTGGGAGATTAATCCCCAGAAAATCTTGTCTGCAAGAAATATCTCAGAACCTAAATCAGTATTAGCTATATCTTTTATTTGAAATTAACGCAAACACAATTTGCTTTACAAATTACCACGGAGAGGCTTGAACCAACGGCCTCTTGTTTGTTAGGCGATTGCTCTCCCAACTGCGCTATCGATCAAATGTTATTACTCTGCTCAGAATGTCATCAGACGTGATAGACAGCCAGAGTTCATGTACCAACCTTAACTTAAACTCAACCTCAACTTTCTTGTAATATTGTAAAAGCTAGAAAGGAACACACTCAACAGAGCCCAGTTATTGTAAAGCAATTTGTTTGTGTTAATTTGAAACACGAAGTATAATATTATATACTACACATTGGTTTCATTCTGTAGTTTATGACTATCTTTGGTTAGGGTAATCCTTGACTTTACCTAAATATTTAGGATTCTTTTGAACTAATTAGCAAGAAACTTATTTGAATATATTTCTACAGCTTATATAATAATCTGTCGTAGCAGCTTTTGTGACAGTTTGGATGTTTCTTCAATGCTAGAGAGGGATTGAAAAAGTTAAATGTTTTACCAGCAGAAAAGATAATTAAAAAAAATTATTTTAAGCCTTAAAACTGTATTTAATAATTTCTTTAAAATAATAATCTCATAATTTGTTTTAGGTACTGCGACATTTTCCTACTGAGCAAACAGCATTTCCAATTCTCAGAACTCGATTTTTGATAAAAGAAGATGACTGCCCAAAAGGTAATAGTTTTTATAAATACACATTTTATAAAAAGCTTTTGAAATATTTTTTTTCCATGCAATAAATTCAATATCATAAACCTGTTAAACTTTGCCAACACTTTCAATTGATTTTTATTATATACAGTAATTGTTTTGTGCAAGAATCAAGAATGTAAAATTGTTAAAATATTTTAGTTCTAAAAGACAGGGAAAGCTTTTCCGTGAAAAATATTGTTTTTATACAGTAGTTTAATCAGACAAATAGATATTACTGACATGACAATTAAATAAATGTTGTGAAGTCTTCCCTAGAAAAAAATGATCAGTTCCTGTTGCTACTTTTCGTTGTGTCAATTTGGCCCTACTTGCTCTGCTTGTTTCATTTTTTTAAAGTCTGCAGAGAAGATTATCTTGAATGACATTTTCATATTTCCCTTTTCTTTGTTGATGAACTGCCTATGAAATTTCATGAGAAAGAAATGAAAACTTTGATCGGAAACAAACGTCTTTTAATCTAATTTTCTTTTATTCCTTTTTGTAATTTTTAAATGTTTAAAATCGTGACCAAAAAATCTTTTTTTTCGATTCAGACTCCTCTAAATTGGGATTAATGATTGGATTACCTTTGGTTGTACTTCTCATAATTTTGATTGCCGTGGTTATTGTTGTTTGGTGGAGAAAGAAAATTGCTGCCAATCGACTGAAATCATTTGGTTTACCACATCACATCCAGCTTGGTGACGATCCAGAAGACATTGAGGATGATGAAACCTATTGAGTGTCTTTTGGTACAACTGTTATGTAGCCTCAAACTCTAAACTCGTACAGAGACTAGAATTATTTCAACAAAAATGTTTTAAAGGTTCTTAATACTACATAGGATAATCACAACAACATAGATAAATCTACAATTAATTTTGGTAATTGTATGTAGGACATCTACAAACTGAGTAAAGAAAGAAGTATAGTTTTGCTTGTGAAGCAGCGGACATTTCAAGCTTAGATAGATAAACAAATGGTCAACCCATATTTTTACATTTTACATCATTTTTTTAAGTATTTTTTTAATCATGCTATCACATTTATTTTATTTTTTATTTATAAAATATGTTTTTTTTATTTTTTTAACATTTAAATTTTATTTGTAGAATTTGTAAATAGATGGTTAATTTCCTTGATTCTTCATATTTTTTGGATGTATCTTAATTTTTTATGAATTTTATTAATTACTAAAACAATGAACTATTTTTGTGGGATGTAAATATTATATTTCTGAATACTAAATTTTGATCAGGGTTTTTCCTATCATCAAAAACTATTTTCCAATTAGCTAGTAAAATTATTTAAAAACAGTCTAAAATGGATGAGTGTTTGTTCAAGATTTGATCCAATGATTACAAAAATCCACCAACATTTAAAATTTAACTGTGTGTATCTGTATACTATTTTGTAGTGAGCCAAAATTAATTTGACATACTAGTATTTCCATATGATGCATACCACCTTTTCATATGGCGCAAATGAAATTCTCGTCCCTCTTTTCTCAAACCTACCATTCACACAAGTTTTCTGTTTTCATTTCAGGAAAAAAATGTAAACACATAAATGTAGATAAAAACCAAACCGAAGACCATATACAAGTTTTGAGACGAGATGTTCATGAGAATTCTCTTCACGTTTTGTAAGTATGGGTGAAATAGTGGTCAATCACCCCTTATGTTTATTTTTTACAAAATAAATTAGCACAGACATAAATTTGTAGAACACTTACCACTTGCGATTATAAAGGGATTTATTGTTTAAGAAAGTTACAGTTTCATTTGGTTTTTATATACTTTAAGGGTACTAAATTTCGCAGATTTTGCGAAAAGTATATGAAGCTATCCGCAAAAGAAATTAAAAAACAATTTGAATTCGCGAAATTGAAATAAAAATGAAAAAGAGCATACGAAAAAACACTCCTATCTTTTCACAATTTTCCCAGAAAAATAAAACAATTTCAGAGTCGTTATTTTCCTCGATTTTCTTACTTTTGTGTTTTCCATATTCCAAATAAATTGTTTAACAGACCGATCCACAAAATTAAATCCCCGCAAACATTTACATTTAGACCACCCGCAAAATTAAATCCCTCTGAAATATTTGAATTTGTGGACAGCTTTAACCTCAAAATTTAACCCCCTTAAAGTATTATCACCTGTATCCTGATGTACCTAAAAACCATTTTGAGAATTTTTTTCTTTTATCTTTGAATAGGTCTTGTAGTGTTTACGGTAACATCAGCACAAGAAAAACCATGTAACCAGCTAACACCTTTCGATGGTTTCTGTCAATTCACGGGTGGTGACACTGTAATTGTGTCTAGTCATCCATGTCAATTGGACACCAAAATTTCAATGATGTTGCTCGATGAAGCGTTACAAGTGGCGAAGCATACAAATGTGTCGAAGGAGCTCGTACTTCAAGGTAAATTCAAATTCTGTTTTTGTTACACTTATTTCTCTTGTTAAAAGGTAAAAAAGTAGTAGTAGTAGCTTTTCTGGAAGGGTATAGCTATTTCAGAATTTAAGTTTTAAGAAGCTATTCAAGGAGAATTAAAAAAAAAAATTAACAACTTATTTTTTTGTTCAAGACATTCAAGTTAAAATCTTTGAATTAAATACAACTTTACAAATTTACGGTTTAAACATGATAATATGTGAGATGACATGTAATATTTTTACGAAATACTCATTCATTCAGGGGGGGGGGGCACCGGGTTGGTATGATACAGTATGGCGGTTAGTAGGGTGGTGGTGTACCTCCAGAAGTTTTCAAAATCAGTTAGTACTGTGGTATACTAACTGCTTTGATGGGTGGTCTGGGAAATATTTTCAGGAAAACAGTTAGAATTTTAGTGTACTAACTGTAGTGATTAGTGATTTTATCCAAAACAGGTCGGATAGGGGTGGTACCTTATCTTTCTCAGCCAAAATCAGTTAGTACTTTTGGTACTAAC
>JAYRBV010021132.1:3104-21926 GCA_036023255.1 Mitrocomella polydiademata
GCCAATAAAGGGGAAATTTATTAACATTAAAAAAATGGGTTGCATATTTTAGTTTTTTTTTATGCGGAATCTATGGTTAAATCTATATATTTTTGTCAACAAGATCAAATTACAATACAAAATCATCAATCTCGGGAAACGTAGTCCTTTGTGACCTGTCGTTTAAATTCATGAAAGATGAAAGTTCTGTCAGCAAATTAATCAACCTTGTTATTCAAACGTATTGCTCTTCTAGCTCTATATTTTCTTCAACCCTTAGTAGCTATACATAACAAAAATTTAATTAAGATAAGTCAATCATTTTAGTCATATCATTTAATAGAGTAAAATTATGGTAATGAGAGTACTGATTAAGATGTTTACTACAATAATGTTATGTGCGACCAACAGTGCGTGAATTAAGAAAATTTTGAATTCTATTTTATTTTTGTTGTGCGAATGAATTCAAGGCAGTATACTTATTCGATGCAAGAGCCCACCATTATTAATGTTACACTAAAAACCCTAATCCAGTTTCCCTTTTACCTATATGCAATGTTAACTTTGGTTATGCATTGGAGAATGTGCTGTTGTTTATTTTACCATTGATTATTTCCCAAAGTCCAAAGTCCAAAGGTGTGGGTGGGGTTCAGTGTATTATTTTGACATTACTACTAATCTAGTGGTAAGAAGACTTTCAGGGCAGTTGACATTACTACTAGTGCTGAAAAGGTGTATCTAGTGGTAAGAAAACTCTCAGGGCAATTAACTCATTCATAACACCACCCCACTGTTGGTGATCCCTAACTATTCGCCGATGCTAGCTTTTACTATTGAAGGTATAATAAAATGATATCAAATTAAATGAATAGTATTCCAGGCCTTGTCTGGAAAGATATATCCTCGGCTGTTGAAGGGGGGGGGGCAGAATATTTCCCAAAAAGCTTAATTTAATAATAAAGAATAAACAAAGAAGTTTATCGTTTCTAATATCGGAAGAATTTTCAATGAATTATATGTTGATCTGCAAAAGACAAAAAGGAAAAAGGGCAGCTAGTATATGATTGTAATAAAGAAGCTCGGATAATACTGAGAAGTGGGCAGGACCATCTTTTTAATAGTTATGATATCCCCACAGATCAAATGACAGTGTATAAAGAGGACAGTATCTACAAGGCGTGGTCAAACATCTCAGAATGATAAGATAAAGGAAGAGTTTATTGTTCTAAGTCTTGTGTGTGTGCATATGTATAAAAGTGAGTATTTCCGTGAAAATAAGCCAGTACGTAATCAGGATATGTTTGAAAATGCGATAAGGGGTAAAAATAGGAAGATTTATTTATGATATTATATTATTACGTTCTTCTTCTTTTATATCAACTGTTATATATGTTTAATCTTTTAAATTATTCCACCAAAAAAACAATAGCGTGATTCAATGTGAGATGTCTGGGTTTTTTCGACCTTAAGGATTTTATATTGTTACCTCACAGATTGGGGAAGATTATTTAATTCAAAATTTAGTGGTACTAATAAAATAGTTGAATTTCTAGCTCAGTATACTTCTCCAAGGATCTTTATTCCCACGATCTCACTAACTTTTATTGAACCTTTAAGTTTATTTATGGTTTGAATTGAAAATTTTTAATTCACTAAAACTGTGGGCAAAGGCAGATGAATATAAATGAAATTACTTTTAGATATTAGATAGATATTCCATCACGAGAGATTGACAATTTTTCCAAATAAAAAAGAAATAGTAGGCTTATTTAGAACATTGCATCAGATTGAGAGTCGTTTTTAATCTTTATCATTACCTATATAATCAGCTTTTTCACATAACAGTGCCATAACAGTCACGTTTGAATTTCGGGAAATTTGGGAAATTGCAAATTAAACAAGAGAAACAGACAAATAAGTAGATAGCCCCATCTACTTTAGTTTCTCTTTTTTAATTCGCAATTTCCCAGATTTTTCTGCACTGTTATGTGAAAAAAATGAATAATAACTGCCTGTCAACGTGACAAATCTATAAGAGATATCTCTCGTAATAACCGCTAAATGATAAAAATCGTTGTAATATCCTTTAAAAACCTCTGAAACATTTTAATTGAATTTAACGAAAATTAATGATATCATTTGGTTTTAATTTCAAAGAAGAAAAAAACCACACTTGTCCATCAGAAGTCTTTCGTTTGACACGACAATTAAAACGGATGCTTATATTTAGTGATGTACCCAAAACTAATCGAGGCAATATGAATACTATAGGCAAAACACAAACTGCGGGTGACGCTTTTGGTTATAACATATTACTTTACTGCCCGCGATTCATCAGAGAATGTTGATGAACTTCATATCTAAACATCAGGCTTTGTAGATTGGTAAGTTACTTTTAAATAATTTCCAATCCCCACAAAGAAGCAATATTGATGGTAGCCTGTACCAGACGTATATGGATCACGTCTAACGCATGTATACATTTATTTGACTTTAACCATCATTAACGTTTCCAGGCAGAGGGAAAAATCCTCAAAAAACTTGTACAAGGGTAGCGTTTTTTTATGATACGAAATATTATATTACGATTCGTATAACGAGAAAAAACACAAGTGGTATATGGCTACAATGTGAGATGATGGGCGTTCAAATAACGTTGTATGGCCATTGGTGGGTGTTATAAATCAGGAGTTGGCGCGTGCTGTGCCAAACAAAAAGGTATAGTTTATTGATCTGCAAAGATGATAACAACAAGAGTAAAACATTAAAGAGGATGACTTAACACGGATCTATGTAGGAAAGACAGGCCTGGGAACAAAGCTGCTATTTTCAACCGATGAATAACGCAACATTTTCTTAATAAAATCTAAAGTTAAAGGCCGGTTGAAAATGTTAAACTAGCCAGACTGGTGAGAACGAAAAAAAAAGAGAAGAAGCCGAGATGTGCCTTGCGATCTTTTCAATATCATTAAAAGGACAAACAGATCTTTTCTCAAATATCTCAAGGAAGATTTGATATGACCTTGTAAACGAAACTATTCAGTAACAGTATAACAAACGTTTCATAGTGTGAATATGACAGCGAGCTCTTAAAAGATTTAATATGACGTCATCTTGAAATAATAATCCTCAGACAGTCAATTTATCAAGATTCTTCCTTCTATGCAATTTCCTATCACGTGATTATTGAAAACCTCATAAGATAGTTTTCAAGATGACAGCTGCGCTGCGGGGTATCCATGACAAATGATTAATGACCTGTGTGAGTTACACATCGTAAAATGGAAGGTCACTCGGGAGTTAAAGAAACAAGTACAACAAAACAACGGCTCACGAAGTGAAAATCGAACTTTGACAAACCGCCTTATCGCCAAATTTATTGCTTTCACGCGTATCTTTGCTTGCGAGATCTGTCAACAGGTTATTGCCACTCATGCTGACTTGAATTAAGTGAGAACTCAAACTTTGTTCCCAGGCCTTCTTCTCGCCTTTTTATAGTAGACCCAATTGGGAGCGAGGTTGGTAAAAACACTCAGTTTGTGGCTCTTTCTTTTCATTACATAAAACAAATAATATATCACTTTCTATTTTTGAAACGAATACAGTTTGACAGTGAAATTAATTTGTAACTTAAACCTTATAAAACGACCCTTGGGTAAACGTGTCTAAACACTTCAATTATTCTTTTCGGAAATATCGGGGAATCAGGATAATATAGGAAAAGAAAACTGGTAATTAATCTCAGTCAAATTACTTTTTAAGCGCTCGTTTAATTGGTAATGATTCCTAATGATCTATAGTAAGTACCAGAAAGATGTATACACATGAGTCTTGTAACGGCAGGAAACCTTTGTATCCTCAAAGAGTAGTTCGTATAAGTGCACTTCATGTTTGTTGAGCAAGCTAATGTGTGATAGTGTTCAAGGAACGTCTGTGGGGGAGTGTTCTTCCATTGAAAATGCATGCATGTGTTATTAATGCAAAACACTCCTCCGCGTTGGCTTTTGCCAGAGATCTGTTTTCCTGGATTTGTTTTTTCCCTCTGCTTTCTTTTGATTCTCAAACTTCGTATTCTCTCGAGACTCAAATAAGAAGGGAAAAGTTGAGTTAGAATAAGAAAAGAAACGACTTGACCTGACATTCTGAGACCGCACAGAATCATGAAAATGTCGGCCAGGAGCTTGGTGTTGTTTTTCAAGTACAGAATTATAAAAGATACGCATTAAACCTCATATGAATGTTTGAAGGGCGTTTGAAGAGCGTTACATTATGTGTTAGAAAATAAATGATTTCCAAATCACGGAACTATAAATATATGTATGCGGCCCATCATTATCCTTCAATATCTGTGTGTTTGACGGATGAGTTGTCTGACAGGGTGATTGTAATCACACCTCTTTGTCAGCATTTTTGTCCTTTTCATCTCCATACAAAGTGTTCCCACAATCGACACCTCAAACATTGGTGGTGCATATACGGTGGAATTGATCATAAACCAGCATACTTCTGCTGCTGATGTTGCTGCTGCTGTTTGGTTAGATATAGAAGAACTCCAATATCGAATGAGGAGGTATACAATAAATTTATTTATATGGTAGCATACCTAACTTTTACGGAGGAATTTCAAAATTTAACAACGTACTTCTGCTTTAGTATAGAAAGAACAAAGATGTAAGTTTGGATTTACTTCTCTGAAGCGATTTTTCTTTAGAAACGCTCTGTAGATTTCAGTAGTTAGACTTAGCAGATAGGAACTTTCAACGATTTGAATTGCGTCCTATGGTATGAGTCACATTTCGTTAGGACCTAAAATTATTATTCTTTTACAAGTAGTTGAATTATATTGGTAGTTTAAAACAATTTTTTAAACAAAATCTCTTTAAAAAATTTTCTTATGTATGATTTAAGATTTAGTATATATAATAGTTTGTCTGTCTTTATTAAAGTAATCTTTAAAATCAAGAATAAGCATATGCTACTACATAAGGAAACAAAACTGAAATTATTTTAACTGTAAATCTTCTTTGTAAGTCTCGTCATTCTTTTTCCAGCCAGATATAACTGTGAAAAAAATTATCAAACTTTTAAAGAAGTCTGACACAATAAAAAGCATTTTCGTTGACTTCATTTCTGTATAAGAAAGAACGTCGAGTATTTATGAACATAAATTTGCCTCGTAGTTTATGAATGAGTGCGCGCTAGTAGATTGTGACACGCAGGAAGAAATAGACAAATCTAATTTATGATTGAAAGAGGAAGGAGAAAAATAACAAGCTAGGTTTTTTGTTAACCGATATATTAAGATGCGTTATCAAGATCCATCACTCATATTCTTAATGAGATAAGGTCACTTTACTGCAATAACAAAAAGAAACTAAACAAAACAACCAAACGAAAGTGCAGACTCCCTAGGGTTTATGTTTACCTTAATGAAATTTGTTTCACTAATCACTAACAATTTCTTGCTTTTACAAAAGAACTGACGATGAGTTGGTAAGTAGGGCCTAATCCCCTGGAAGGAAATTGTAATTATCAGGCTTCAACGCGTTCATTTCGTTTTCTCTTTCGTACACTCTCTTGAGGGAACAAAGGTATGGCACGAGCAACCGCCCCTGACAAGCCAAGCCAATATGTTGTTTTGTTTTTATTCATGAAGTTTCAGAACAAATTTACCATTCATTTAGTTCTCTTTGTAAGGCCTGGTAACTAAATTTAATTTCAATATATATAGGTAATAGAACGATGGTGAAACTATCAGGCTAAGTTTTGGAGACCTTTTTATACCCTACTGACCATGTACAAGACCATTAGAAAAGGCACAACACCATGGTCAAAGTGCTACCAAAACTTGGCAGGGAGGCTTTTCTTATAGCACTGACAGAGTATTGTCTTCTTTAATGAGTCCTCCGACTGAGAGGGTATGATTAAAAGGATAGGTATGACCCCCTTAGATTAATCAAAACCAACAATCAGTTTGATGATAGATATTGTTGTTGAGCAGCTCAAAGCTTAAAACAAAATGACGTCTCGTTCATTATAGAGGCAGGTCTCTTTTACGGCGCTGCAGAAAATCAAAATCGGCACAAAACCCTGTGTGTAGACACATAAATCAGAATACAGTCATCTATTACACAAAGTCATGGAAACCAGACTGAATGTGCAAACATCCATCTCTATAACTATAAGAGGGAGGAATGCAGGCTAGAAATAATCACCTAAACATTGAAAAAATACGTATGAAAGGGGGAGGTAGTCACCGCTGTCATTGACAAGTAAAAAATACATATACAGAAAGTATCTAACTTCTTTTATGATTACAAGAAAAGGGGAGGGCGAGCTTAAGTTCTCTGTTTAATGAGGCTATTTCCTAAGCACGCGTCTTATTCCATTTTATAAACTTATTTCTAATAGTAAAGTAATGAATGATGTGCGACAACTATGTGTGGCTCCCGCTGAGTGAGGGCCGGCCTTCTGACTTAATACAATTTTTTTGTGTGTGCATTGTATATGACCATAATCATCTTACGCTGGATTAACCTTGACTGCTGTACACAAAAAAAGCTGAATTTGCTGTTTGCTTTTTTGTCTTTTTCTTTTCTAATTCGCGCACTGCTATCGCTGGCTTGTGCTGGAGAGATAACAATACGCCAAACTTGGTCATGCGACTATCAGTGAACTATATACACGGCCATTAGCTTATTATCTGTATGCGCCATTTTTCTATTGTCTTCAAATTAGTTTCAGTTGACTGCAATTTTGCATCCATTATCGTTGAATTTGATTTTTTTTTTTCTAATAGAGAAAAATTATTGGTTACCAAGACGTCTCGTTAACTACTTATAAATGCAAATAGGATGGTTCAGGACCAGGTTATTGACATGATAAAACTGACTTGGTTTTGTTAGTATGAGCTCATTAAATGTTTGAACTCTGATGAGTGATGATGATTATAAGGGCTTGGTGGAAATATACGTCCATCCTTCGACGGTTTTCTAGTATTTATTCAGAATATGTTGAGTTGTTTTTCTTTATGGCTAGATATTTATTTCGTCTCGTCATCGAATGGAGGATAAATTAAAAAAAAATTAACAGCATAAATGTAAATATTAGATTTTAGGGACTTTTGAAGAAACCGCGTGGATGTTTCGAGAAATACGGTGTTTCCAATATTTACGCGGGTAGTATAATTTTATTTCATCCTGGAAAAGTGAGGTTTCTGCTCGCAGATCTTTTTGACAATCATTACTGTATATAAATTGAATGTTGTTTGACTTTATTGTCTTATACATAATCGAAATTCTTGAAAAACTTGAACATAGAAAAAAGCGTTAATATTGTTTTTCGAGCAAAAAGTATCATTTTCTATACCTTGCTATCACTGATTAGAATCTATGTTTACTATACGGAGATAAAACCACATCACCATATGTATAATTATATAGAAAACTCGTCGGGTGAAAGGGAAAATGAAGAATGCATGCCTTATTACGTCTGCTGCAATGTCTGTAGGGTTCTTATCGTGTCCGGTCTTTATTCAATATTTTTCCATGTTGTAGAAAAACATGAAAATTGAGAAACAAAAAGTTTGAAAACAAACTTCGAATTTTTTTGTTTTTTTGATAGATAAGCCTGAAATGTTGATATTATAAATTCTTCTAGTATTTCTATTAAAATGAACAATAGATAGCACAAATTTGAAAATAAACTTTTGGGTTATAAAGCATCGTAAAATGAGACGCTTTAGATACTGATAAGGGCCAGCTTAATGTCGCCGTTCGGGAAACAAGAACATAATAAAATATTCTTCAATTTGCATGAAATTTTGTGTAATGAGTAATTTTAATATAGTATGACCAGCTTGATGTATGGCATTTTTAAGCCCTCCGGACCGCTAAGGTCCCGAAAGCAGCTATCCTTAAAATGTGTTCCTGAACTTCTTTAATGACGTATAAGGGGAAAATGAGAACTAAAGAAGCCGCTAATTTTGATATAATTTTCATCTTCCTTTTTGTATTACGTATGCATATTATTTTTATTATTATCATATTGTACAATAATATTATTTTGGCTAGAACACCTTTTCTAAATTTACCTTTGTTTGTTTTTGGAGAATAGAAAAGGAAAAAAAACTTGATAATAACTAACATTGAATTCAAATGAAAGAATGAGAAACATGAAAAAGAAAGAAAAAGTTAGATCGCCCTTATTGTTTGTGAAATTTCGATGCGTCTCCTGTTAGCGATAATTTATGTATAAAGTATATAAAAAGAACGTTGAAAAGTTTTAATAATATGTTAATATTAATTTCATATCGTTTTGCCCTTTCTTTTCCCCCCAATTCTCCCCTCCTATTATCCAGTATAACAAAAGAGAGATTGTCTCTATTCTAGACTTCTTCATTATATACTTAATTTATTTCCTCAGTGAATTGTTTTTTGTTGTTCAGATTTCATAAATGTTCATTGTTATTTATTTTAGATCTATTGTGAATAAATAAAAGAAAAAAAAATTCTTTGAAAATTAAAAAGAATTGATATATATTAAGAGTGAATGACAGCTAACACGGATATTCCAAGTCAGACCTTAGTCACGCATTGACCACTTTGGAGCGTACGCTAACTTTCAAAATTTTATTTTTTATAAAATTCAAAACGCAAGACACGGTGGGAAGTGGCAAGACTATGCCATCAGATGGACTTTAGGCTTCCGATTTTAAAGAGTTACAACACTAACACGCACAACACAACATACGCATCCAAACACAGTACATCGGAACATCAGCAGGCTCCCAAACTTCTCATTGAAAACGAGCCTCCGATCACCGCCAAGCAACGAAGTGAGATCGCCCGACGGACACAAAACTTCTACAACGAGATCGAAAAGGAGGCTTTCAAAGAGTCGGTGAAGAACTCGACATTGGCTAATCGCTTTCTGGTGAGCACAGCACCATTTCCATTGAAATACAAGTCCAGCAAGGAACAACATCTTCAACACAACATGGGACCACTGTGGTGTTCAAGTCCGTGTTGCAGCTCTGGAGAAAAGATATATGGTAAGGGAAAATTGCCAGATTTCGTAAAATTCTGAAACCTGTTTGTGGCATCTACGATACCTCTGATTACTTGTGGTGCTAGACATTTTATGGAAAATTATTGCGGGCGAAAAGGCTGAATTCAAGGCGTGATATCGACTTCTCTTTTTTCGGCCGAGAAGCGTGCGAGCGAGGTATTTGTTTACAAAACTGCTCTATTGTGTTTTTATTAAAATCTTCATTTCTAAAATGAAATCAAAAATTATCTCCAATAATTAAGTCAAGTACACAGATACAAAATTATAAACCATTATGAAATTATCCCTAGAGAATACAATCGTTATTTTGCAATGACACACGCAGTATACCGCCGCGTGTCTGTGGTCAGCGGTTTTGTGATTACATTACATGCAATTACGTAATAGAAGTAAATTGCAAATGCAAAAACACAACAAACGAAACGGCCCGCCGAAAAACAGGCAATCGAATTTCGAGAGAAAATACTTCTCTTCTATTAATACTTGTTTATTATTATTTTGACGGTCGAGGGAAAGTAGTGTCATTTTTATTATGAGCGCAAAGTTTCTACAGATTGTACACTTCGTGTAAAGTAGCGATCTTTTCCGGAAAAGGAGACAATAATATGACAAAAAATAACAACATCGCAGGATAGCATTACAAAGAAAATCAACGTAGATCTTGATTAGAAATTGATGATAGACAAAAAATATTACTACGCCACGGGGTATTTAAACGGTCATTAAATGTTTTCAAAAAACGCAAAAAATATACATATCTTGTATCTTTTTCAAAAGAGATTGCTTCTATCTGATTAACCCTCAACTGCGTTTCATGACTAGGTGATACACTTTAGTGTGCATAGGGTCACATGATATCCTGATATAATTACTGATGATAAACATGCGTTTCAGTATTTTATTTGTTTTGCGTGTTTACGAAACGGTAGGACAGCATCAAATAGTCTGAAAAGTTACGGAATCTACTAGGTAGTGCAGGCGCCTACGAACAGTAGGAGATTGGAAGCAAACGACTGAAATTAATCTATTGCGCATGCGTAGTTTCTAATTTTAAGTTTATCCCGAAGCTGTGAAGATGTTTTAAGACAATATCGCGTCTAGAGTCTTCAGTCTGTCGTTTGGTGTAAAAAGTCAACGCTATAAAGAAAGTGCCACGCGGTGAAAAGATGCTGGTCTGTGCACATTTGCAACGGTTTCATCATGCCAAATGTTTTCATTTAGATCAACGCAAGCCCACAGCAGCTGAAATATTCTTCCCATCTTCGGGTACCAGTAACCGATTTCAATCCTCACACCATCTGGCATCGCCAACGCCTTTGATACCACATTATCCATATCCATCACCACCCTACCAAACCACCCTCTCAGGTAAAGAGACATCGCAACCACCCTTGACGCCAACTTCTTCGACTACACCCACCTCTCCGTTACCATTTTCGCAAGAACAAATATCTAAAGTTTGCGAGACCCTTGAGGAGTGTGGTGATATTGAACGATTGTCGCGGTTTTTATGGTCACTCCCTAATGCACCTGACGTGCGGGATCTAATGAACACTAACGAGACCGTACTGAGGTCGCGCGCTTTGGTCGCGTTTCACAACCATCACTTTCACGAACTTTATTACATTCTCGAGCACTTCCGATTTGGAAAAAAGTCGCACGGTAAATTGCAAGCCATGTGGCTGGAAGCACATTACATGGAGGCTGAACGCCTTCGTGGTCGTCCCTTGGGACCTGTTGATAAGTATCGTGTCCGCAAGCGGTTTCCACTCCCGCGAACGATCTGGGACGGCGAACAGAAGACACACTGCTTCAAAGAACGAACAAGAAAGTTACTGAGGGAGTTTTATCTACAAGACCCGTACCCAAGTCCGTCCAAGAAACGTGACTTGGCAGATGCGACGCATTTGACGCCAACTCAAGTCGGAAATTGGTTCAAAAATCGACGACAAAGAGACAGAGCTGCTGCAGCAAAACACAAGTAAGTTTCAAATAATTTCAACACAATTTATCTAAAGTTTTCTAAATGAATCCCTTTTATTTGTTTCTTTATTGGTACGAATAAAATTACAAATGAGGCAAAAAAACATTATATGTAATATTTAATTCGCGTTTTTTCCTCCAGATCTCAAAGACAAGATATGAATTCGCATAACTCATTTGAAGATGATGACGATGATAGCGATGCACTCGATACAATTCTCGATAGCGACGCTCAAGATTCTGACAGCGAGCATGGTGACCACATAGATAAGTCGCCATCTTTAATAAGTAACGACGAAAATAACAATGGCACTAGTAACAGTGATCTCAAAAACAAAAGTTTTCATTTTGGACCTTTACAGATCCCGAAACAGACGACGACAACGACACACACGACATTTATGATGTCGGATATTTTGAAGAAAACGTCAAACACGTCAACAAATGTGCTTCTAAAACCATACCTGGAGAACAAGTCCAATGTTTACGTTCATACCAGGTAAACTGACATCGTTATTCGGGTACCATTTTGAAAGATGGCTGCTGTGCAGTTTTGTATACATGGGACCTTGACGACGTTATATAAAATTTGTTAGATAGTATATAAATTAATGCGACGTGAAATTTCAAATGTCTCTCTCATTTTTTTCTAAGAATAATAACTGCAGTATCAATATTTTTTTATTTTTTTGAAAATAGCTGAAAAGATTCCGTCAAATGCTTTGACTTTTAAACGGTTGTACTTCTCTAAATTACGACGGTGCTAAAGAAATATTATTTTTTATCATCATTATTTTGTACCTCATAAAATTGATTTTTATACCTAGTATTTTATTTTTACCGAAAAAAAAACATTCATCAAAAATGTCAAGAAGTCTGCCAACGGTGAAAAAACAGTCTTACTAAACGGATTATTGTAAATATCAAAACACGCCCATAAACAAAGCATCTGTGCTTTCAGGAGATGACCTTCAGTAACTTGGAGTCTTGAAGCAATATTACTAATTTTTTTTCTTGCTTTGTTGTTTTTTTGCCTTCTTTGTATATATATAATATTAAAATTATGTCTATGGATTAATATAAAATACAGAAAATAAATTAAATTGAAAAAAATAAACAAAAAATTTGCGTATTTCTATTCCAGTTTGCCCTTCTCATCAAGGTCAGTAGAGTTATTAATTTCTTGTGCCATTAACGTCAGATCAAAGAACCAGTCCAACATTCAACCCAACTCCAACTGTAAGTGTGATTAATAAAAAGACACGAAGTGATGCACGACGCAAAAATAAGCTGGATGGTGCAAGAATAATAAACATGGGAATGAGGTTGAAAATACCTAAAGATATTCTCCCTCTAATCAGATGTGTATGCCTCTTTCACACTAATCAAATCTTGTCAAACTTAGAAATTGTTTTGCCAAATATAAGAAAGAGCCTTCACACCACAGCAAAAGTCTTGCTGTCTTGCACGTTGCTGTAAAAAGTAAAACTGATTTTTGTTTGTATAAAAGGGTCTAGTAATCTCATATGACAAATATTCCTTTAAAATTTATAGTTGGCATTTCAATTTCAGATCAGTCTCTTAAATGTGTTTATAAAATCGAGGCAAATTTCATGAAATGCCTTGTTCTTCCGTCTATTTTAGGTTTTGTTTGGAAAATTACTTGAAAATAATCTTGCAATGACCAGCGTCGTATTTAGAACATAGTCAGGCCTCTCCCAAGGAGTGTAATTAACAACTTTAACCAAATAAAAAAAGTCCATCTGAGGTGCATAACATAAAAAAGTAGAAATCACTCCTCCACCTTGGCTCTAAAATGATTCTAACTGCTTGGAAATAATAATTGAATGAATACTGTGGTGTCATATCTTGACAACATCTTTTTGAGGTTCAAAGATTTACCCAGGATCAACTTACAGGGAGGGCAGGATTTAATTAGGTTTACTAAAAGTAACATTGTTTTTTTTAACCTAAACTATATTCACAGTCATGCCAGAATGAAATATTAAGTTATGTTAAGTAGATTGAATTGTAGTTGAGTTGGTAGCTCTAAGAAATGACAAGAAGGGAGGCCCATTTTCAACCATCTGTTTTAAATTCAATGTGCTAATTACAAGGAGGGCTTCTTGAGAAAATTACTCCTTCATTAGTGGGAAACCTAACCTTGTGACACGAATGATTTAAATGCGAAGAATTCCCTGTGTTTCTGGTGAAAATTGGGTCAAGCTGGAGTTTTTTTAAGCAGATTAATTTTGATTCTGATTGGTTGCATGTTTTTTAAAAAACTCTAGAACTTTTGGATTAGCTGCCCCTCTCCTTTTGTAAAATTTACATTGTTTTTGCCTAAAAACTTTTGCTAAAAGTGTTCTCGATATGATTTATATACACATCATAATTTGATTATTATTCCTCCTCATAGGCGTCTTTTATTTAGGTCTTCAGATTTGAATTTATTTGCAAGAGTTTAAATCTTTTTCTTCTTTTTTTGCAATATTGTAGCCTATAATTGTCACATAAGGAGTAGAGACTTCTGATTAAAGATATGGCGTCAGAAAGCGACGTGATGGAAATCCACACACATCCTCAATATGACAAACGGAACGATGCAACCGACTAATTAAACAAAGGATACAATCCCATGTGATTTCTCTCAGACTATTATTTAATTATCTTTCTTTTGAGTGATCAGGCATATCAAGATGATACCCGCTACGCATCATGTATAGGACGTCTTTCTTGTGGTAATTGGATCAATAAGCGATTACAATTGCCTCTTAATAGCTTGGCTTCCGTTTTTAATGAAGTATGCATACACCATGCGAGCTTTATGTCTGGGCATGTTTCACAAACAACATACGATGATAAACAAACTGGTTGATCACAGTCTTTGTGACCAAGCAACTCACACCAGCATATTGGAAGGGAATGAAAATTTAAAAATAGGTATCTCTCTCGCCTGACACGATGTGCCAGACAATTTTAATAGGATTTTCTACGAAAACATTAACATGCATGAACACATAGAGCAAATTATCATAATAAGTATATAATCCGAATGTTAGTTATGAGCTCATGCTGGGTGGTTGCATGATTTGTTTTGTTTCGAGGATGATGCCAGATGATCGGGGACCAGTCTCTAGGTGGTGAAATGATGATTGACATTGTCCCTGCCTCCTCCTCTTTTTAAAAACAATTTTGTTTTTTGTTGTCTCAAAAACGCCACTGAAAAGAAACATTGGCAATCAGGGTGATCGAAATTTAGTATTTTAATCAGCGTCGAAAAAGAAAAAAAATTGTAACCCTTAAAAATATAAATTGACCCTTTTTTGTACCAGTACAGAGTAATGGACTTTTTCTCCTTATCTGATACCTAGGCACCATGGCCTAAAATAAGGTGTTGTTAAAACTAATAGAAGTTAAATATGGTACAAATTGCACGACTTCGAATCAATCAAAGTAAAATGATTCAAAAAAAGAGAAGAAAAACAAACGAAACTTCGAATAAAGAAATGTGTAGCCCTCCCACTTTTAATAAGAACGTTAATTCGTTAAATAAAAGGTTGGGAGACATGGGATTAGTTCCAGACCCCATTTCCTTTCATAGACGGCAAATTCACAAATGACAAATACGCTAGGTTTTTAAATCAATTTTGTGACCCAAAAGCAGCACATGTGGTATGTTAAGAAGGCGTTATCTGGACGTGTATCTGACGTTCAAATCGTGCCCTTGCCACTTAAAGATTATTGTATATACACACAGGTGCCAGAGCAGATTTGAAAATTGAATTTTAATGAATTTGGCGGAAGAAGAATTTTTTATCTTTTTTTTCGCAAAAAAAACTTTTACTTCATACCTTTCTGTAGAAATCACATCAAAACACGATATGTGGAAGTTAATCATGACTTAGATTAGAATAGATTAGAATCGCTTGTTTAAGATTTGTTTTAGATAACCTGAATAAAAAATCTAATTTTCCCTAAAGCTTTAGGTTCTGAAATAAGCAAGAACTAGGTACAATGTAGCTACACCGAGCCTGTAAAAGTAACATTAATTCACCACCACGCTATTCTTCGCTGATTTATAGATTTGGATGGATCGTTTGATGTACAACTTCATCAAAAGTACAATTCCAGAAACTCAAGTGAGAACTTTTTCAGGTTGGTACAAGAGATTCAAGCCTCTCAAACATCTCTAACGCTGAAGTCAGTACGTGAGATATTCTCACCAGTGGTGCAAAAAGAAAAGTTTTCTAGATATCGCTCGCGCGCAGAAAGCTTCGTAAGCAGCTGCAATGCTTCCAGCCCTCTATATCAGCCTGTATAATAAACACAAGGTATTAATGACATAAGTCTCTGTTTTGATTGACTGATAGATGTATGGGTATGGGCCAGGTTACGGTTGATAATGGAAGTAAAATACCCTAATTAAAGAGAGAAACGGCACCCTACAGAGCATGGCGTTTTCTTAGCAAGACATAAGAAAGCGTCCCTGCTGTGCGGTGGAAAAGCCACTCTTTACCTTCTCCATAACCCTTTTGTGAGTGTGACTTGTTTTGTATGTGAAATTGGATTAGTGCAGAATTATAATCGGGTTTCACAAAAACATTACCCGATTACGGTGTAATCTATACGTGTAAACATCCTACACGCCTGTGTTTAGAACCTAGATTAATCCATTTATTGCTTTGTGAGGAGGATCTTAGCGTAAGCTAGTCTTAGCTTTCTTACTCAATAACCCTTTAAAAAGGGATGGGGGAGGAGTGATCATGGAGGGAGGAGTAATATGGCGGGGGCAAGGTGGCAACCAAAATAAAATAATGTGACCGCCTCATTCCCAGGGCCTCAAAGAGAGTCTTTATATTTTGATAAGAGAAAGCGAGAAGGAGCTCTGGGAAAGAAGTTTATAGCAAGGAATAGTGAGTGAAAATAGGATAATCTTACTGTTTACTTTTATTCTTTTACAGGCGCCTGAAGATTTCTCGTAAATACCTTAACGTTATTTTTCGTTGGACAATGAAAACATATTTATAACTGCATTCTTTTTGTACTGAAGTGAAACTAAACGGTTATTCATCATTTATTTCAATAGACTGGAATATTTATCAAATAATTAGGGAAATTTAATTTTTTGATGACGTCAATAAAATACTTCTATACTATCCCTCAATTGAAAATAATTGTATATAATATGGGTGTTTTTTATAAAATAGATAAAAAGTTAAAGAGTTAAGGTTTCTTGTGTAAACTTATCGTTTTAAAGTGATTTTTTTTCTAAATGTGGATACAAACTGCCATTATTTATGGCATTGATTGTTAGAAGTCGGGATCGTTTAATATATCGAAACATCTTCATCAAAATTTATAATTTATTTCGCGAGTTTCGGGAAATGTCTCTTGATTTCTAAAAAATCTCACTGATAAAGAAGTATTAACAAAATTGTACTACAAAGGTTACAAAGGTTATAATTTTAGTGAACCAGGCAAAAAAAAAGCAAATTCCAAGTAGAGTGCGTATCAAAAAAATTAATAAACTCCTATTGTATTTTAAATTGTTTCCGTATTATTGCTTCTCTCTGTACATATAGTACCTATATTGAGGGATTTTCAATAAGTGCCCCTATCGAATAAGCATCCATGTTCGGCGGGAGTTTTGCTCTACATATAAAAATCTTCTTCAAAATGAAAAATCATAAAAAAGGTTGTATAATAAATGATGATGAAAAAAATACAATAAAAAGGATATAAACTGATTTCAATTGTCGATCAGGAAATTTAGTCTAATCATCGAATCCACCCATCTAAAGATATCAATCCAATTCGTCTTGCTATTTTTGAATGTACAAGAGACATTATACCGAAAATTAAGACTTATCGTCATTCTTTAGAGATTTTATGAGTTTTAATCTTTAACATTTCAGCTTCGGAAAAAGGAGGTCCTGAAGCGATTAATAATTTTTGTTGTACAAAAAACTTTGATGACACTGTACTAAATTTTGTCATTGACACTAAAATAGGAAAAATAAACTTATTTTTTTTCTTTTTAATACATTTTTCAGAAGGTACAACGAATTTAATTGTTTAAGAAATTAACCCACTAGCTGTATAGAGTTATTTATATCGTCGATTTTCTGTCACTTTTACAAATTCCATATAGAAGCCTCACCCATAAAATATTGTTTTCAGTCTACTCAGCCAGACATATTTTACTGTTTTTTCCCTCTCTCTTCAGTCACATTCGCACACCATCGTAGAGGTTTCGATTTGGCTTGAAACAATAAGAAATTTCCCCTATCTCCTCCCTTCTTCATTGATCAAATCTTAGCAGAATAAATCGATATTTTAAAAAGATCACGAGATGAACCTGCTTGGTGACTAATCTCCATCTTCCGTTAAACTAACTTTGAAAACGAGCGCATACATATAATAATATTTAGAATTAATTTTACATTACAATGCTAAAATTTATATATATATATATATATATATGCGCTATGGAACTGAAACTTTCTGAGTATTGTTAAAATTTTATTTGGCATCTTTTTGCAAAGTTTCAGGGGGGGTCCCAACTATTACCATTTTGAAATTATAGGCGATAGCTTGAACCCACCTACAAATTTACAAAAAAATCTTTGTAAATTTAAAATGTGAAAAACTAAATTATACATAAAAACTTTTGATCTAATAAAAGCTATTACCTACAAACTTTTAATAATATCTATTTTACTTAAGCAATTACGTTTTGAGGAGCCCAAAAGGCCCAGTCAGGGTTAATTGGGTTACACCTGATAAAAATAATATTAAAGCAAAAAGAAAGCAAAACTCGGCTATAGTTAGTACTTTCTCCTTTTGTTCAACTTTGAACTCACAATACTAAGCGCATTACAGTTTTTTTCTAGTTTCACGCGTTTTGTAATAAAAGAAGATTACACAATGCAGGAAACAAATTTACGGGACAAAGAGCAAAATACACAAATTTTTCTAGCTAAAATATTAGGCTTAAAGTTCGCCAAGCAAATCATCAGATGATAAAATGAAAACCAATGCGAAAACAATTAATTTTCTTTTCCAAAAAAGTCAAGATGCTGAGCTACTAAACCTTTTCCTTATGTTAGGTTGAAAATGTAAATGCAGAAAGTCTAATTTAGTTCCCGCATTATAGATTGATTTAATTGAAATTCCATCTCTGTTAGGATTCACGGATAAAGGTACAACCCTCGCTCAGCTGCTATCACCCTTAACCGCGCCTTTCTTTTATCCGGTTCGCGTAACAGTAACAGTGTGTGTTTAATGATAAGCTTTATATGGAAGCAATGGATAGTAGAACAAGTATTGCTATTGATACCGCCTATCTGATAACATATCGCAAAGTCTGAGAAGGAATCGGTTCAATACAATGCACACAGGGGAGGAGAACGTTTGTGTTAACATATTATCTTATTTGTATGCCCGGTTCAATAGGAAAGGTTCTCCATCGTTGGAGTTTAATCTTGCTGGCTTATTCAACCAGTCTTCACGCGTAGGCGGAAGAAGGCATGTTTCAATTTATGTAATGTGGGGAATAGAGATTAAGAGATTGGGTGTATTCTCGAAATGTGACCAAATGAAACATTGCGGTAACGCCCTCGTACATCCTGCTGACGGTGACATAGTTCTATAAGATACATCCTTTTTTCAATTTCTTTATTCTTTTTTTTTTACCCCCATTAGCATTCTTTAAAAGCGGAAATTGACGCCGCCCCTATTTCCGGTCAAATGGAATGATGAACGGGAAGGTAGGGCGGTATTTTCATT